>JAAAKG020133496.1:0-37018 GCA_010014905.2 Druon quercuslanigerum
AAATAGTAACAAAATATCAATTTAAGCAAAAAAGAAAAACAGGTAAAAAACAATTATGTGAAGCACATTCTTTTATCGTTTTTATCATCTAGGAGGAAATTTAAAAGTATGAAAAAAGCTTTAAGAAAAATCATGGAAAAAAATTTTTTTTAATAAAAAAATCAGAATCCTTCGTTATAATCATGGAAATAAATACAAAGGAGCTTTTAGAAATAATTTGAACCTAAAAATTTAAATTCTCGGGTTTTTCATTGAAAAAAAGAGTTTCAGGTTTTTTAGTTGAAGATTCTTAATTTTAGTTGGAAATTCATCTGTTATGCTGAAAATTGAAATATTTTGCTAAAAAATCTTTTTTTTTCGAAAACGAATTTACTTAACCGGAAATTGAAGCATTATATTTATTCTTAGAAAATTGTTATCTTTAGGTTTAAACTTTTATTATTTGGTTGCAAATTAAAGTATTTTGCTGAAAATTCATCTGTTTTAGCACAAAATAAATCTTCGTGGTTGAATATTGAACTTTTTGGTTTGAAATTTTAAGACAAAATTTTTTCTTCTTTTTTTGAAAAGTATATTATTTATTATATATATTTATATAATTATTATATTTTTGTATAAAAATTTATCTGTACCATTTTGGGTTGGAAATGTATTCTTTTAGTGGAAAATTCAACTATTTCATAGGGAATTCTCGTATTTGGCCGAAAAATGGTATTTTTCGATAGAAACTAAATCTTCTTGAATACAAATTAATGTTTATTGTTAAAACTTAAACTATTTGTTTAAATTATTTTCTTAAATTGAGCTATTTATTCGGTAGAAAATAATTTTTTTTTTGAAAGTTCATCTTTATGGTTGAAAGTTAAACCAGTTAGTACAAATTAGATTTTTTAATTAAAAATTCACATATTTGTCTAAGAAGTGTATTTTGTCGAAAATCGGGGTACAAAATTTTTGGGATTTTCGGAAATGAAATTTGTAAATCAACTTGACAATTTCTTAATTTTGTTTTTCTAGGACACCTATACTAACTTCCAAGATAATAATGATATCTTCGGCATTTACCTATAGAATAGAGAAGAATAACCCAGGTGAAGATCCGAATATTAAGGCTCGTCATTTTTTTCCAATCCGGGAAAAACTTATTTTTAAATTTGGAAAAAACTGATAATCAAAAAATTTAAAATAACAGCGTTGATAGTGAATATTCTGAAATCTCATGACTTTATATAAACTATTTTAGGACATTTGTCTTTTCCCCTTCCCGAGAATCAGTAGTACAAGGCTTTTATCGCCAGACGCAGTCGCATGTAGAATGTTAGGCAGCATCAATTTATTTATTCAGATGAAAATTCAAAACTCCGAATCCGGATGAAACCTCAAAAAAGCAGATAAAAATATTCATGGATCTCAATCTATGAACAGTTTCTTTGATTAAAATTTTTTATTATCAAAAGAAAGATTACCAGAGTTATAGCTTCTACAAAATGAAAAAAATATATATATATATAAATTTTTAATTTTTTGGAATTTTTGAAACAAAGGTTATTTATTTAAGAAATTATTTATTCCCAAAAGAATGTAAAAAATAATCGTATTTTCTGACTGAAATGTAACTCTTTTTCCTTGTTGGGAGCAGTAAATTTTTCTAAAAACATGATGTAATTATTTAAGTAATTACTTATTGTTTATTTTTAAAACATTCTTTTTAAATTAGTATCCTATTTTACGTTTTGTTAAATAATTTCATAAGTTTGACACATTTTTTCTAATTTTTAACAAATTTCTATTTGTTTAAACAATTTTTTTGTTCAATCAGTTATTTTTCGATAACTAATACAATGAAACAAAATAGAAGAGATACAATTGATTACGTTTTTGAAAATATTCTTGGAAAAGTAGTTATTTAAAGTAGTTATTTATTTGCTAGAGCAAATAATAATTGTTGAATAGTTGAATTTTCTTTCACAAAAAAATCCAGTTATCTTTCCAAGTTTAAATAATGAATTAAAAAAAAAGTTTCTAAGATAGAAATCAAATTTTGAATTACAAAAAAGGCGAATTTTTCATCCAAAACGGACGAAGTTTTAACAGAATTGTGTAATTCTCTATCAAATAGTTGCGTTTTTATCCATGGAATATGAAATTTGTACTAAAACAAAATTTTAATAAAAAAATGACAAATTTTTTTTTTTATTTGAAATAAAAAAAACAAATTTCCAAAAAATAGTAGAATTTTCATCCAGAAAGGATTTTAGTTCTCTTTTTAACCTCGAAATATTAAATTTAAATAAAACGTAAATGTTCTACAAAATAGTTTACTTTTCAACCAAGTAGCTCAAACTTTCATAAAATAGTTTTGTTACAAGAAAATTAATTTTTAATCAAAAAGGTTAAATTCTCAACAAAAAATATAGCAGGTCCTAAAAACTGGTAACATTTAAAAACAACCTTTCTATTTAATTTAAATAAAAAGATTTGTTTGGCAAATTCAGTTGAAATAGTTTGGCCTCAATTGAAAGAACTCTCAAAAATATCAATTTGCAAATTCCGCTGTTTGATAGGAATCTTGAGCTGGTTCGAAAATTCAATTTCTTGGTGAAGAGTTGAACTACTTTATTCGAAATTTTTTTTTTAATAATGATCCATCATTTCAGTTTCAAAAAATCTTTGTTCGAAAAGTTTTTTTGGCTACTGAGAATGTAACTATTCCATTTGTTTTTAAACCTGACCCTTTTGAGTTGAAAATTCATCAGATTATATCACTGACATTTAAAAAATTCTTCATTCAAATTGGGGATGAAATATATTATTTCTCAAAGGAAATTGGCCATTAGATTTTTTTTTTATTGAAATTTTTTCTAAGAAAAGGCTTTCTCCTTTTGCTCTACAGGGAATCGAACTTTAGGCAAGAAATAAAAAAAGATTTAAAAATGAGTTTACGTACAGCACATTCGTTTATTATTTTTTTCCTCTACAAGAAATTTTTAAAGTTTACAGAAAATAAGACCCGACAATTTTCCGAAACGAAGTTTTTAAAAAAAGTTAAAATTGACCTTTTTTTGAGTAAAAACTTTAACTGTTTAGAAAATTCTACTTCGATTGAAAATTTAAGTATTTTCGGAAAATTCTTTTTATTTTTTTGCGTGTTAAAAGTAAATGGGTTCAAGTAAAAATTTAACTATCCCATTTTTGGTTAAAAATTCACCTATACTATTTTGGAAAAAAGTTAATCTCTTTTAGTAAAAAATGCAACCATTTAATTTAGAATTCTTTGATTTTGTTAATGATTTGTCTTTTTTAGTAGAAACTAAATCTGCTTGGCCAAAATGTATCTTTATAAATAAAAATTGATTCATTTGGTTGGAAATTGAGCTTTTTTGTAACAAAATTCAATCATTTCACTGAGAATTGTTGTATTCAGTCAAAAATAAGGACAGGTAATTTTAAGGAACACAAAATTTAAAAAAATTGAAATTTTTGATAATAAATTAAAAAATATTCATAAGGGATCTCCTGGAATTAATTGGCACCAGAAAATTTTGAAATTTCGGGTACTTTCCATGAAAAAGAAAATCAGTTATATTTAATTATATTAAAACTGAGCAATTCCTCTTCTAGAAACTCAAAATTTGCCCCAGATAGAATAAAAACAATAATAATAATAAGTTCATTAAAAATTTTGTGAATTATGGTATACCCAAAATAACTTTTAAGATAATTATTATTTATGCTTTACTTACCAATAGAATCAAAAATAATGACCCATGTGAAGACCCGAGTATACAGGAACCACATTTTCTTCAACTTCAGGAAAAAATATTCTTCAATCAATGGAAAATATGATATTCGAAAAAATTTAAAAACAACGTTGCAAGTGAATATTCTGATATCTGATCACCATATATACTTACTATTTTGGGATACTTGCGTTTTTTCCTTCCCAAGCTTAAGTAGTAAAAGTATTTTATGGTGGGGCTTCTTAGAATGAAAAATGTTAGTAAAATGCAATTTTTTCATGTTTGCTTGAAAATTCAATTGTTTGGTTAAAAATTTATATTTTTTTCAAAATTCACAAACAAGTAGCTATTTTTTTAAAAGTTAAAATAGTTGGATAAACATTTTTATTTTGTTAAGGTTGAGGACCTTGGTTAAGAATTCAATTATTCCATTCTTGCTAAACTAGTTTTTTTCGGATAAAAAAATCATCTTTTGAATTGAAGTCTAGTGGCAAAATTTCATTTCTTTACAATTAATCATTTGATTAAAAAATTCATTTATTTTATCAAAAATTTAGCTATTTTGTTAAGAATTCGCTTATTTTTTCGAATTTTTTAAACTAGCAATGTAACTATTCAATTTTTTGTTAAAAATTGGTCATTTTAATCGAAAATTAATCTTTTCTATTTGAAATTCATGTTTATTTTTATTTCTTATCTGTTTTCCGTAAGGAAAATATACCCTATTTCCTCTCTAAATAAAAATGTTTAAAACCTAACTATTAGTTACATATAAGAGATCTAAATGATTTTCAGTGAAAATTCTTACATTGAATTATATTCAAAATAAATGTTTATGAATTTTTCGGGATTAAAAAATCCAGGTTTCCTAGTCGAATCGTCACCCTTTGTTCGATAGTTTCCAGAGAAAATAAACTTTTTTGGGGGATAAAATTTTTTGTCATAACTTGCAACTTTGTGTAAATTCGCGTCTCTATATATATTTATGTATCTGAATCTGGCAAGCAGAGTATCCAAGCGTTCCATCCATGCTTGAAAAATGATAGTGATAAATCAGGAAATATCATTAATCATCGGAAAACGTAGCCAGTGTCGTCTCAACGAAACGAAATCCACTGGGTGGAACCGCCAGGAAAAACCATCTCCGGCCGCTAACTGAAATCCAACGTTCTGTGATTGAACGCAAGAATCCCTTCGCTTCAGGAATTATCTGATATACAACAATCGAGAGCATTTCTCTCCTATTCGAAAAGAAACATTAGAACCCTGTTTTTAAAGGAAAAAAATGAAAAAGGGATTTGAAAAATCAGAAATTGAAAAAAATTAAATCTGCGAATAACACTTGTGGTAAAAACTTCTCGCCTTTGATCGGTGGAGACTATGACGTCTGGTTTTTCGTCCTGACGCTAACAAAATTATCTGACCTTTGTTTGACCTAAAGTTTAATTACCGAACTAAGAGAAATACTTTGGAGTTGGAAACGGAGATACAGGAATTTATTAAAATAATTTGTAACCAGAAATGGGGATCCAGGAGCTTATTAAAATACTTTGGATTATAAAACGTGGATCCAGGAACGTATTAAAATCGAGGGGCTAGCACTAAGTAATCTCAGAATGCTGCGCTGGACATCTTATGAGAACTCTTTGAGGAAATTCAAAAAATCTTAGACATCCTTCACCAAGCATGGAGAATTCACGACCGACTCCATCCGATCGCCGCCGAGCTTCGCCAAAGATGATTTCTCCTCGGGAGTCCCAATATCAAGAAGTTTTGGAAATCTGGGCCATCTCAGCAATGTTAAAGAAATCTTAGAACTCTCTATGCGAATTCTATTCAGACTGCCAAATTGAAAGTTTAAAGATTTCCAGATTTCTCAGTGAGTAGCCCCTCGAGTAAATTACTTTGGAGTTAGCAACTAGGGTGCAGGAGCTTAATAATATACTTTGGAATTGGAAACTAGGATGCAGGAACTTATAAAAATAATTTAAAGCTAGGAGCGGGGATCCAGGAACTTATGAAAACATATTGGAGTTGAAAACACGGAGCCAGAAATTAATTAAAATACTTTAAAGATGGAAACAGGCAGCCAGTAATTTATGAAACTACTTTGGAGTTGGAAAAAGGGGATCCAGAAACTTATTAAAATACTTTAAATCTAAAAACGGGGATCCAGGATGTTATAAAGTACTTTGGAGTTGGAAACAGGGAACCTAATATCTTAATTAGCAGAGCACCTGACCGGATAACGAAAGTTCTGTGTTTCGATCCCCAGTGGAGCGGAGTGAGTAGATCTTTTTTTCAGACAAAATTTAGTTTTAAAATTTATTAAAATAATTTTGATTTGGAAACGGGGATCCAGGAACTTATTAAATCACTTTGAAGTTGGAAACAGGCAGGCAGGAGTTTATTAAAATACTTTGGAGTTGGAAAAGGGCACAAGAGTAACTTATTAAAATAATTTGAAGCTGGGAATGGGGATCCAGGAACTTATTAAAACGTATGGATTTAAAAACGGGGATCCAGTAACTTATTAAACTACTTTGAAGTAGGAAACGGGCAGCCATTAACTTATTAAAATACTTTGGAGTTGGAATCGGGAATCCAGAAACTTCTTAAAATACTTTGGATCTAAAAACGGGGATCCAGGATGTTATAAAGTACTTTGAAGTTGGAAACGGGAAACCTAATATCTTAATTAACAGAGCACCCGACCGGATAACGAAAGTTCTGTGTTTCGATTCCCAGTGGAGCGGAGTGAGATCTTTTTTCAGACAAAATTTAGTTTTAAAATTTATTAAAATAATTTCGATTTGGAAACGGGGATCCAGGAACTTATTAAATCACTTTGGAGTTGGAAACAGGAAGGCAGAAGTTTATTAAAATACTTTCAAGTTGGAAACGGGCACAAGAGTAACTTATTAAAATAATTTCATTCTGAAAATGGGGATCCAGAAACTTATTAAAAAAGTATGGATTTAAAAACGGGGATCCAGTAACTTATTAAACTACTTTGAAGTAGGAAACGGGCAGCCATTAACTTATTAAAATACTTTGGAGTTTGAAACGGGGATCCAGGAACTTATAAAGTACTTTGGAGTTGGAAACGGACACAAGAGTAACTTATTAAATTACTTTAAAGCTGAGAATGGGGATCCAGCAACTTATTAAAAAACTTTGGATTTAAAAACGGGGATCCAGTAACTTAATTAAAATACTTTTTATTTAAAAAAGGGGATCCATGAACTTATAAAGTATTTTGGAGTTGAAAACGGGGATCTTTATATCTTAATTACAAAAGCACCCGACCGGATATCGCAAGTTCTGTGGTTCAATTCCCAGTGGAGCGAAGTGAGTAGATCTTTTTTTAAACAAAATTTAATTTTTAAATTTATTAAAATACATTCTTTTTAGAAAAGGTGATCCTCGAAATTACTAAAATACTTTGGAGTGGAAAACGGGTATCTAGGAGCTTATTAAAATACTTTGAAGTCAGAAACGGAGAACAGGAACTTATTAAATTACTTTAAAGTTGGGAACGGGAATCCAGGAACTTAATGAAATACTTATTTTAAAGCATCAGGGTTTATTTGTGTCAATCCTAAAAAAAATAATAATTAGACATTTCTTTGAAAATATTTACAGAATTTAAAGTTTACTAATACTGTAGAATCCAGCAATTCTTGGTTAAAAGTTTATTTTCTTTGGTTGAAAATTCTACCATTACTCCATTATTAAAATTAATTAAAATAATTTCAATTTGGAAACGGGGATCCAGGAACTTATTAAATCACTTTGAAGTTGGAAACGGGCAGGCAGGAGTTTACTACAATACTTTGGAGTTGGAAACGGGCACAAGAGTAACTTATTAAAATAATTTGAAACTGGGAATGGGGATACAGGAACTTATAAAAATACTGTGGATTTAAAAACGGGAATCCAGTAACTTATAAAACTACATTGAAGTTTGAAACGGGGAGCCAGGAATTTATTAAAATATTATGGAGTTGGAAACGGGCAGCCAGTAACTTACTAAAATACTTTAGAGTTTGAATCGGGGATACAGAAACTTATTAAAATACTTTGTATTTAAAAACGGGGATCCAGGAACTTATAAAGTACTTTGTAGTTGGAAACGGGGATCCTAATATCTTAATTAGAAGAGCACCCGAACGGATATCGCAAGTTCTGTGATTCGATTCCCAGTGGAGCGAAGTGAGTAGATCTTTTTCAG
Source organism: Druon quercuslanigerum (assembly GCA_010014905.2). Lineage (NCBI taxonomy): Eukaryota > Metazoa > Arthropoda > Insecta > Hymenoptera > Cynipidae > Druon > Druon quercuslanigerum. The sequence continues at coordinate 7,975 of JAAAKG020133496.1, forward strand.
ACAAAATTTGATTTCAAAATTTATTAAAATACTTTCTATTTGGAAACGGGGATTCCCGAAATTACTAAAATATTTTGAAATAGAAAACGGGTATCTAGGTACTTATGAAAATACTTTAAAGTTAATCCTAAAAAGTTAATCTTAAAATCAATACTTACTAGATATTTTTTTGAAAATATTTACAGAAATTAAAAATTTATTGAGACTGTAGAATCCAACAAATCTTGGTTAAAAGTTTATTTTCTTTGGTTGAAATTTCTACCATTATACCATTATTAAAATTTATTAACATAATTTCGATTTGGAAACGGGGATCCAGGAACTTATAAAATCACTTTGGAGTTGGAAACGGGCACAAGAGTAACTTATTAAAATAATTTGAAACTGGGAATGGGGATACAGGAACTTATAAAAATACTTTGGATTTAAAAACGGGGATCCAGGAACCTATATAGCACCCGACCGGATATCTCAAATTCTGTGATTCGATTCCCAGTATAGCGAAGTGAGTAGATCTTTTTTCAGACAAAATTTAATTCTAAAATTAATCAAAATACTTTCTATTTGGAAACGGGGATCGCCGAAATTATTACAATATTTTGGAATTGAAAATCGGTATCTAGGAACTTATTAAAATACTTTGAAGTTAGAAACGGGAATCGGGAACTTATTAAAATACTTTAAAGTTGGAAACGGGGATCCAGGAACTTGTTAAATACTTATTTTGAAGTGTCAGGGTTTAATAGTGTTAATCCTAAAATAAATATTTACTGAATGTTTTTTTGAAATATTTACAGATTTTTAAAATTCACTGAGACTGGAGATTAACTTGACAGATTAGAGGTCGTCCACAAACTTTATTCCCCATTTCAAATGACTCTGAATTTGTTTTTGTTAAAAATTCAATTACTTGCTAGAAATTTTGAATGCTTTGTTGAAAATGCATTTTTGGGAGATTCATCTGCGTGGTTTAAATTGAACTAATTTTATGTAAATTTCTTTTTTTTAATAATTTGAAATATAAGAAATTTAAATCAGATTAAAATCCAAATCAAAAATCCTATTTAACGTTCAATCATCAAATTGATGAAAACTCCTGTAAAAAAGCAAGAATCCAACGACCAAATTTGGACAACAAACAGACAAAAAATGCTCTAACCAAAAATTTCAGACAAAATAAAAAAGAAGGAAGAAAAAACTTTTATTATTATCAAATCACAAAAAAATAAAATGGAAAATAAAAAATAAAATAATTTTAACAAAAAAGAATTTGATTACCCAAAATTTTCAGTTTATCCTTTGTTCGTAAAAAAATTATATTTTTTATTTGAAATTTTAAATAATTTGTTGACAATTTATATAATTTCTAGATAATTGATATTTTTGTACAAAATTAATCTTTTGTTGAAAAGTGATATTTCAAATTAAAAAGTGATCTTTTATTGTGGTTCATTTATGTATTTGGTTAAAAATTTGTATTTGAGGGTTGAATTATACTAATTATGTCTAATAATTAAAATGTTCTTTTTTTAATATCAATATTACATGTTTTATTGAGAAATAATTTTTTTAATAGACTACTTCGTGCAGTTTTTCAATTTTGTTGGTAAAATATTTATTATTTTAGTTAACAATTCGATCAGTTTTTTTAAAACTAATATTTTTATTAAAAGTTGTTGCTATTCTATTTTTGGTTGAAAATCGCTTCTTTATAAGATGAAAATTCAACTATTTCGTTCAAAATTCGTCTTTTTTAGATGAATTGAACTGTTTTAATTTTTTGTTTGAAAATCAGTTTTCTTAACTTAACATTCAACATTCCATTTTTGGTTGAAATTTGATGTTATTAATTTGAAAATTAAATAATTCTGATGAAAAATGATCTTTCTTGATTGAAAATTATCTTCCTTGTTGAAAATTCTTTTTTACGGTTTAAGAGCCAAAGGTTTACTAAAAAAATTGGATTTTTAAATTGAAAACCTAACTTTTTTGTTGAAAATTCGTCTATTTGGTTAAGAATCTGAATATTTTGTAAAAAAAGTGTCTATTCCGTTGAATTCAGCTTGTTTATCTTTCGCGTTTTAAATTAAAAAATTAAACATTCTTTTTTCTGTAAACTTATATTTTTTAGTCAAGAATTTAACATTTTTATTGAAAACTGTCTTCTGGTGAAAAATTAATCTATTTCATTAAAAAATCAACTGTTTTCTTAAAATAATAATTAGTTTGTTCGAAAATAGATTATTTTATTACTCATCCTTTTTGACAGAAAATTCAAAATTTTTTATTGACATTTCGTCATTTTTTGTTAAAAAATAATCTCTTTTGACTAAAAATGTTAAATTTTTATTAAAAAATTAGTAATTTTGAACCGAATATTTTAATTTTCTACAACAAAAAATGGAAAAGAATTAAGTTAATTGAAAATTTATATAATTTGTTGAGAGTTGATCTTTTTTATACAAAATTAATCTTCCTGGTTAAAAAATCATATTTTTGTTCAGAAATTCCAAATTTTAATTGAATGTTGAACTCTAAAATAATAAAAAATAAGTAAATTTAAAATGAAAAAGTTTATTTACAACAAAATAGTTGAATGTTCAACTAAAACTGATGAGTTTTCTAGAAAAATGGAATGGTCAAGTTATCAGTACAAAAAAATAACTTCAAAATACAAAAAAGAATTTTCAAACTAAGAATTAAATTTTTAACTAATAACAATTAATTTTCAGTTTAAAAAAAACATTTTGCACAATTTTTCCATAAATATTAAAAAAGTTGCGAATAGAGTCTGAAGTACTTTTTTGAGAAATAAAATACACGAACAGCTCGAAAGTAATATTGACGCCCTCTTTTTACTGAAAAAAATTTAAAAATCATTTCAAAAATCATATTCTAAAAAAGTGAAACTGCGAATGAATGGCTTCAAACGAAATTGGAATTTCGCAATTTCTGGTTTGATTTTTGATATCCCTAGGTGTTTCTATGGAGTTCAGTATAATATACTATTTTATTCAATTTTTACTTTTAATGTAAGCTATGCCATGGAAAAATTCAGTGTCAGGGAAGTGAAATTTACATTGTACCATTAATATTCATAATCCAGAATTTTAATATTTTATATTTTTAACAAAAAATTTTTATTATAATGAATCAAAAAATTTCATATTAAAATTAAAAGATTCATTCACCATAACAAAAATGATGAATGTTCAAACACACAGACACATTTTAAACAAAAAAAGTAAAAGTTGCATACAAATTTTCAAATTTTTAAACAAAAAATATAAAGCTTGATATAAAAACAGATGTATTTTCAATACAATAGTTAAATTTTTTGAAAAGCGGTTACATTTTTAACAAATAAGGATTTACTAAATTTTCAAAAAGATAATTAATATTTCTAAAAAATAGACAAACTTTTAAACAAATACTTCCAATTTGTACCCAAATTGATGAAATTTCAGCCGAAAAGTCAAAACTTTAAATAAAAAGTTTAAAATTCATCTAAAAACAGTGAAATTTTCAAATTTTTAACATTTTGTTTTAAAAAATTTGGAATCTTTGAAATTTTTAAATAATTTGGAATTTATACAATACTTCTAAGAATCAAAATAATATTAAGCGATAATTACAATATTTAGAAGTATTGTGAAAAATAAAAAATAATTTTAAATTTTTAAAGATTTCAAAAAATTTTTTAAAAATGGAGAAATTTAATCTTTTTCTAGTAAAAAAAAAACGAACGTTTGGTTGAAATTTAAAGCTTTTTGTTTAAGGATTCAACTTTTTTTAATGAAAATTTCTGTTTTTTAAATTAATTGAACTTCTTTTTCCTCAAAAAGTAATTTTTTTCACAAATCGAATTTTTTAGTATAAGTCTCATTTTCCTGATGTATTTTGCTTAAAATTCTTAAAATTTACTTTTTTTGTTTAATATTAATGTTCATGGATGAAAATTTATATTTAAAAAAAAGTTAAACTGTCTTTCATTTAAAATAAAAATATTTTTAATTGAATTTATCAATTATTACATTCTATGTTTAAAAATTAACCTGTTCAATGAGTTTAAATCTTTTGTATTTAAAATTCAAACATCTTGGTTAAAAATTATTCACTGTAGGTAGAAATTTAAAGTATTTATTAAAATATTAATTATTTTGTTCAAAGTTGAATAAATCTTCATTTTTTGAAATGCAACAGCTTTCCAAAAAAATTCAATTACTGCATTGAAAATACATGTTTCTTTGATTCAGGCATAATATTTTTTGTTTTAAAAGTTAACAATTTGTTGAAAAATGTAAATCTTTTGTTCAAAATTTGCCTTTCTTAGTAGAAAAATGACTTATGACGTTGAAGTTTTTTTTATTTTTTTTTGAAATTCATTAATTTTTATAGAAATGTTTTCTGGTTGAAATATTAACTATTACATTCATTTTTAAAAATCTACCTGTCTGGATGAAAATTCAACACTTGATAACTAATTTAATTACTTGAAAAAAATTAGGATATTTTTTGGTACATTTTGTTTTTTTCTCTTTTTTGAAACATCAACAATCACATTTTTTTAATAAAAATTCAGCTTTGTAGATTTAACTAATTTGTTGAAAATTTGCTTCTTGTTTGTAAACTTTATTTTTCAGTAAAAATATACAAAAAAAGATTTCTCAGATTGTTCAAAAAGAATCAGTAAGATTTTAAGGTGATTTTAAGACGCACATTCTTTAAGATAATGAAATAAAATTTTGAAGTCTTTTAAAAAATTTCTAATAGGTTTAACACAATAATAATAATTTCTAAGGATAGTTAAAGACAGTTTTAAAATGATTTTTTATTATTTTTTAAAATAATTTCAGTAGAATATTTTATAAGGTTTTTCAAATTGCCAAAAATGAATTTGGAAGATTTTAAAGCAATTGATTTTATAGTATTTATACCTTAATTTTTTTTAAAATAAACAATCAGTTTGAATCTTCAAAAATTTACATTTTAAAATTGCCTTAAAATATTGGACATCCTCTTTGCACAATTTTGGAAATCTTTTTCCAAGAATTTCAAGATAGTAGTTAAAAACATTTAAAATCCTATAAAATAAAAAAAATATTAATTCGTAAACTTCAAAACTTTGTGTGATGAAAGTTGAATTTTTATCAAAGACATAAATTCTACAAGAAAATGTAATCGTTGATACTTTCCCTAAAAAGTACGTTTGCAAGAAGAATAAAATTTTGTAAAAAGTAGTTGAACCTATAAAGCTGAATTCTCAAAAAAATGTAATATGTAGTTGGTACTTCAATCAAAAAATGAAAAAAAAGGATTTTGCATAAAAAAAATTAACTTGTTAGAAAAACAGTAGAATTTTGTATCAAGTAATTTAAAAAAATTAATTTATTACAAATAATTAATTAGTTTAAAAAAAGGATGAAGTTTCTTTTAAAATAAATGTATTTCAAACAACAACAAAAAAATTCTCAATAGAAAAATTAATTTACTCTTAGGAAAGACGATTTTTCAATTAAATGCATGCATTTTTAAATAAATAGTGAAATTTTCGACACAAAGAGTCAAACCAAATAGTTGCTCGATCAGTTCTCGATCGGATTTTAATCAGATTTTGATCGGATTTCGATCAGATTTTCATTAATTTTCCTCTTAGAGGATATTTTAATTTAAAAAACAATTATAAATGACAGAGAGCCAGGTATGGTGTGTATAGAGGTTGCCATATTTCTTTAAGGACATGTTTCGCCAGAAATTGCTGAATGAGCTGCGATCACTGAGCAGATGCCACATCTTTATTCAAAATTTCCGTCATAATGTTCACTTACTAAAGGGCCTCATAAAGGTCCCCTAAGCGTTTAATCCCATAAATGGATTTTAAAATCAAGAGGATGAATTTTCAAGCAACTGGTTGCTCGATTACTTCTAGTTCATATATAGATCCGTTTGTTTGCCAGATCTCTATCAGATTTCGATCAGTTTTCCTATCAGATGATAATTTAATTTAAAAAACAGTCATAAATTAAATACTAAGATTAGGAATGTATAGAGGCTGCCGCATTTGTATAAGGCCGAGTTTCACCAGAAATTGCTGTATGAGCTGCGATGACTGGACAGATGCCAAATCTTGACTCAAAATTTCCGCCACAATAGTCAATTACTAAAGGGCCTTATAAAGGTCCCCCTAAACGTTTAATACCATAAACGAATGTTGGAATCAAAAGGACGAATTTTCAAGCAAATGGTTGCTCGATCAGTTCTAGTTCAAATACAGATCCGTTTTTTAGCAGATCTCGATCAGATTTCGATCAGTTTTCCGTTTAGAGGATAATTTAGTTTAGAAAAGAGCCAGAAGTTAAAGAGTCAGATTAGGAATGTACAGAGACTGCCCCATTTGTAAACAATCGTGTTTAACCAGAAATTGCTGTGTGAGCTGGGGCAGATGCCATATCTTGACTCCAAATTTCCGTCACAATAGTCACTTACTAAAGGGCCTCATAAAAGTCCCCTTAAACAGCTAATACCACAGATGAATTTTATAATCAAATAGACGAATTTTTAAGAAAATGTTTGCTTGATCAGTTCTAGTTCAAATTTAGATCAGTTTTTTTGCCAGATCTCGATCAGATTTCGATAAGTTTTTCTTTTAGAGGATAATTTCATGGAGAAAAGAGCCAGAAATTAAATAGATTAGAAATGTATAGAGGCCGCTGCATTTGTAAAAGGCCTTGTTTCACCAGAAATTGTTGAATAAGCTGCGACGACTGGGCAAATGCCAAATCTTGACTCCAAATTTCCATCACACTAGTCAATTACTAAAGGGCTTCATGAAGGTCCCCCTAAACAGTTAGTACCAGAGATAAATTTTAAAATTAAAAGGACGAATTTTCAACTAAATAGTTGCTCGATTAGTTCTAGTTTAATTATAGATCCGTTTTTTGCCATATCTCGATCTGCTTTCGACCAGTTTTTTTTAGACGATAATTTAATTGAGAAAACAGTGAGAAATCCGAGTTTCACCAGAAATTACTGAATGAGCTGCGACGACTGGACAGATGACAAATTTTGACTCGAAATTTTCGTCACAACAGTTACTCAGTAGAGGGTCTTAGGGAGGTCCCCCCTAAATAATAATTACCTTTTCGAGTGTTTCTCAACAATTTAAAAAATTACATTACCTTTCATATATTGAAATTTCGTTTTCAGAATTCATGAAGGTGCGAAAACGGCTCGTGTAGAGAGGCGCCTTGATATCATCATAAACGAGCCAGCGACCGGAAGTTCACTCAATTTGTTTGATACCCCTGCCACGTAACACACCCAACCAACTATGTTAGACCGCTGAACGCACTCGCACTCCCTTCTCTTTCTGTACCAGCTAGCACGGAGTTCCACTTTGTCATCGTAATACTTTCCGCCCGGTCCGGCAAGGAGAGGAGAAAAAAAAAGAGAAAAAAAGAGCGAAGAAGATTCCATGAAATCTTCGATGAAGTGTCGTGGTGTCACTGGTGCAGATAAAGTGGCATGTCACGACGTGGGAACGATTCGAGATCCCATAAGTATTCTTCGATGGCGAGAAGGGGAAGGACCTCACTTAAAAAAGGTGACTTGCAAATTCTTCCACCAGCCGGATATACGTAATTTATTTTTGTGTATCATCAGCGAGCCACGCGGATGTCGACTAAAAAAACGATCAGCTACCGGATTTGTTAGTGAAGAATTATCTGCTTGATCCTTGATGATACGGTAAGAATAAAGTTATACGAAAAAGTTTTGAATAAATTTTTTTCTAATTATCTGAAGATGAGTTTCAATGAAACACATTTGGAATTCAAATTTTAAAAAAGTTTTAATATATACTTGGATTGTTAATACAGAACCTTTTTATCGAAAATATTCTATTGCTTAAAGGAAACATAATCGCGCAAAAGAAAAAAAACGAAAATTAGAAAAATAAATAAGATTTAATAGAATTATTTATTAATCTCCCATGGCCAATTTATGATAAACATATATACTTTATTTTATTAAATAAAAAAAATCAAAAGAAAAAATAGAGAGCTTTAAAGATGTAGAAAATTCGAATAATTTTTTCACAATATATGATTTTGAAAAAATAGACCTACAGAAAAGAAAATAATTATGCTTTTTTTAACAAATCAATTGCAATCTATTTAAAGCTTCTAAATTTAATTATTTTTAACAAAAGAAATAAATCCAATCTTTTTAAATTAAAAATACCAAAAATTTCTTAAGTAGAAAACTAACATAGCTTAATATAACATAAAAGATATTTTTTTAGAATTATAAATCTTCTTCGAAATGTAATGGCTTTTGTTTTAAAACACTAACTTTTATAGGAAAATGACAACATAACCATAATTCTTTAAATTTGAGGATCTTATTTACATTTTTTTCATTATTATACTTATTATTAATACTTATTTGTTTGAAAATAAATTTATTCGTTAAAAATTTATATTTTGGGCTTGAAAATTTAACTGCTCTATAGAAAGTTCGGTTTTTGGGTTGAAAAATCCCTTTTTTTGGTTAAAAATTTAAATATTTCACAAACAAATATTTGTTCTTGTTTAACAATTAATTTCTTATTCAAAAATTAAATTCCTCCGTTTTTAGTTAAAAATTGGTCCTTTCCAAATTAAAATTCAACTACCTGGTGGAAAAATGAAATATTTGATTGAAAGTTGAAGTATTTTAGTAAAAATTCATTTTTTAAATTAAATATTTATTTCTTTGTTTAAATTAATATTTTTAATTAATTTTCTTATCTGAAAATACAACTATTTCAATTTTCGTTAAAAATTATTTTTTTATTGATTTGAAACGTCAACTGTTTGATTAAAATTTCAAAAACTTAACAGAAGCTTCAACTGTTTTGTCAAAAATGACTTTTTTTTATTGAAAAGTACCTTTTTTATCAAAGTTTATATATTTGAGGTTCACAATTTAACAGCTTTATGAAAATTAAGTCTTTTTGTCTTGAAAATTAGTTTTTTCGCATAAAAACAGTTTTTTCAAATAAAACTTAAATATTTCATTTTTGGTAAAAAATTGTGCTTTTTGTTTAATTGAAAATTTTAAAGCCTGGTTGAAAGTTAAAATAATTGGTTAGAAATTAATTTTTTTATAAGAAGATTTTTCAGTTTGTTTGAAAATGCGTTTTTCTTTTAAAATTTATTTTTTTATTTTCTTTTGGATAAAAATTTGCGTTTTGCGGGTTTAAAATTCAACAAGAAAAAATTAGACACTTTAAAAAAAAAATTGTCTCTTTTCGTAAAAATTTAATTGAAAAAGTCCACTGTTTAACTTAATATCAATATTTACTAAAATAAGTGCACAAATGATTAAATGAGAATACAATCCTTTGGTAAAAATAACTTTTTTGTCAAAAATTTAAATTTTTGCGTTAAAATTCAACAATTTTCTAGAAAATTTGTCTTTTTGTCTTAAAATTTAACAATTTTATAGAAACTTAAACTTTTTCATTGAAAATTATATTATTTGGAAAATTCAACATCGGGGTTTTTTTTGTTCAAAATTTAATGTTTTAAACTTAAATTTGAATTTTTCTAAAACTATTTGAAAATTTATCGTTTTTGGTTGAAAATTCAACTGTCTAGTTGAAAGTTGAACTACAGGATTAAGAGTTAAACCAATTTTTTTGTTGCTTCAAATTAATTTTTTTGGCACTGAAACTTAATCTATTTCATTTTTGATTAAAAACTATTCTTTTTATTTTAAACATAAACTATTTTTGAAAATTAAAACATTTGATAGACACTTTAACTATTTAAAAAAATTGTATTTTTAAAACTACTTTTTTCTTGAAAATTTAGGTTTTGTGAATTAAATTTGAACTCCTCTATAGAAAATTCGTTATTCTTTCAGGGAAAAAGATTTTTTTAAATTAAAATTTATTTTTTAGTTAAACATTGATATTTTTTAGATTAAATTTCAAATGAAATGTTAAAAGTTCAACTACTCAGATAAAATTTATTTTATTGTTTTCATAGATTAATATTGTGGGTTACTTATAGTTGAACTACTTTGTTAAAAATTCATTTTTCATTTAAAAATTTATCTCTTTTTTGAAAATTCTATTTTTTCATTGAAAAATAATTTCTTAACTAAAAATTGAAACTATAACACAATTCGGATCCGTTATTCTTTTTAACCTTAAAAATCTCGCTTATCTGAAAATTTAATTCTTTTATCCAAAAATTTGTCTTTTTGGATTAAAAACACATTTCTTTAGGTTGAAAATTCCAATTCTTAGTTGAATGTGTAATATATTTCGACTTTTAATTTTAGGAATAACGGTTCATCCGTCTTATTTTTTACTAAGAAGTGGAAGTGAGGAGAAATTAGGGGAAGTAAGGGGTGAGAAGAAATGACAAAGGGGAAGTACGGCAAACAAGGGGAATATTTGGAACTCAGGGGAACTAAAGGAAGGGAAAGTAGTAAAAATGAAGTAGAAAAATTAGGAGAATGAGTAAAAGAGACGTAGGGAAAATAAGAGAAAAGGACAGTGGAGGAAGTGAGGAAGAAGTGGAGGAAGTAAGGGGAAATTAAAGAACGAGAAAGTAAAAAAAATAAGAGAGTAAAATTAGGGGAAGTGATGGAGAATAAGGAGAGTATATGTAGGACAAATGAGGGGAAATAAGAGTAGAGGGGGTGAGGGAAAAGTGGAGGAAGTGAGGGAAAATAAGGATAGGGGAATATATAGGAAATGAGGAGAGGGCAAGTGTGACAAATTAGAGGAAATGAGAGCAGAGGATATGGGGCGACAAGTAGGGCAAGTGAAGGAAATAAAGGAAGTGAAGGTATGAAATATGAGGGAGGAAAATTAGGACAATGAGGAAAATAAAAGTAGAAAGAATAAGGGAAAATGAGAGTAAAGGAAGTGTGGAAGAAGTGGAGGAAGTGAGGGGAAATTAAAGAAAGATAAAGTAGAGAAAATGAGGGAGTAAAATTAGGGGAAGTGATGTGAAAGAGGAGAGTTTATGTGGGGCAAATGAGGAAAAACGAGAGTAGAGGAGGTGAGGGAAAAGTTTAGGAAATGAGGGAAAATAAAGATAGAGGAATATATAGGAAATGAGAAGAGGGCAAGAATGACAAATGAGAAGAAATGAGAGCAGAGGATGAAGGTGGACAAGTGGGGGAAGTGAAGAGAAATACAGGAAGGGAAGGTATGAAATAGGAGGGAGAAAAATTATAGGAAGCGACAGAAAAAGAAGAGAGGAGAAGGAAATGAGAGAAATGAAGAAGGGAAATGAGACTAGAGGAAGTGTGGGACACGTGGAGGAAGTGAAGGGAAATAAAGTAAGGGAATCTATGGAATACGAGGGAGGAAAATTAGAGGAAGTGACGGGAAATGAGGAGAGAAGAAGGAGGATAAATAAGTGGTAATGAGAGTAGAGGAAGTGGGGGACAAATAGTGGAAGTTGAGGGAACTCAAGGAAGGGAATGTATGGAATACGAGAGACGAAAATTAGCCAAAGTGACAGAAAATGCAAAGAGTATAAGGAGGACCAATGAGGGGAGATGTGGGTAGAGAAATTAGGGGAAATAAGGGGAAATAAGCGCAAAGGCAATAGGGAAAATTATGAGAAATAACCGGTCGAGAAGTGAGGAGAAATAAACGATGCGTAATTAGTTGAATTTTAGGGAAATGAGGGGAAGCGAGGAGAACGGAATTATCGACACTCGAAGGATAAAAGGACTTTAAAATCAGCGTCAATCCTTCTCTCCTTCTACACTCGTGTGCAAGGTTCGAGCTGATAAGAAAGGGAGTGCCGACGAGGAGAGTTTTGATGTGACAAGTGCGTCAAGTTTCTGGCGAGTCCCTGACGAGTGAGTGGAGTGGCTTCGTGAGCAGAAGAGAGGAAAAAAAAGAGGGGTTAAGTAGGGGGTATATGACTCTGTTGTACTGTTTTATCAGATGACGGTCATGTAAACCGATTCAGTTGATAAAAGTCGGCGCCCAGCGACTTGGGTGACGTTTTTAAACACATACTCATAAATGCTCACACACATGTTCATAAATGCTCACACAAATATTCATAGCAGCTCACACACCTATTCATAAATGCTCACACACACTGACAAATGGATACACAAATACTGGTCGCGTAACATGAAATGAATGATGATTCATGTGGCACGCGAGCGATTTCACGTCGTGTTCCTGTATTCTTTACCGACGTAACGGGGGGTAAGTGGGGAATAATATGCCGTCATTTGCTCTACGTGCAACAGGGAGCCAACTTCGGGCCAATCGATACACGTTACCCTCCTATGTGTATATATGTCGCGTGTTCCCTCCTGAGCGACGCCAAAGGCTCGCTCTCAACTTTGCCCCACTCCCTCTTTGCCCCCCCCCTCTCTCTCTCTTTGCCCCGCTCCCTCCTTGCCTACACGCCACTTTGCTCTATCGCTCGCCATTATTTTTGCACCTTAGGACTCCCCTACTTCGCGTCAAAATCATGCTTATTATTTTATTTATGCTCACTTCCCTTCGTCACGCTACACTAACTGAGAAAAATGTATGACGACGTGAAGTCTAATTATTTCCTTTAATTGATACCGGGCAGAGACATTCTATTTGCGACAATTTATTTCACCCTTTTTGTGGAAAAGGGTGCTATTTTAGATTTACTTGGTGGAAAAGATATTTCGAAAAGAAAAAATCATTCAAGAATTTTTTAAAGGTTTCAAGAAAATTAAATTGTGCCTTGAAATTAGCAGCGAAATTTAAAATAACTATATGCAGATCGAATTTATTTTAAATCAGACAGTGCCCTTCACTCAAAATCGCAGACTCTCTGGAAGGCGAAATATTTTGTTTTTTAGAATAAATTAAGCGATACGTATTTTCCCGATTTGGAAACAAAATTTTTTCTAAAAAATTATGAGTATTTGAATTTTGTGCTACGTTTAAAAAAAAACGATTTTTTTAAACCTCCATAACTTTTGGACTATTTAAGATTTTTCATATTTTCTTATTGATTCTAATAGCTTTCTTCGTCTTTTTTCAAAATTTTTCTCAAAAACCCCATCTTTAGATTAAAATTTTTTTTAACTAATGCTGTAATAACGAAGTAAGTTTGATGCTTGCTATATTACTTTTGTAGTCAGAAGAAATCTTTTTTGTTACAAACGAATTTTCGACTTTTTTCGAAACAATGATAGATACGAAAAAATGTTAAGATGAAAGTTTTTCAAGAAAAAAGTGTTTTGGTTTTTTTGCGATAATTTTCATAGTTTACGAAAAAATCATGGCCCTATACTTGAAATCGTAGTCTCTCAAAGGCGAAATATGTTGCTTTTTAGAGAAAATTAGGCGATACGTATTTTCCCGATTGGGAAACAAAATTTGTTCTAAAAAATTATGAGTAATTAAATTTTGTGCTTTGTTTACAAAAACGATTTTTTTAAACCTCTATAACTTCCGGATTAGCTAAGATTTTTTATATTTTCTTTTTGATTCTAATAGCTTTCTTCGTTTTCTTTCAACATTTTTCTCAAACACCCCACCTTTAAATAATAATTTTTTTTTTTAACTTCTTTTGTGATAAGGAAGTAAGTTTACTGTTTGCTAAATAACTATTGTAGTCAGAAAAAATCTTTTTTGTAACAAAGGAATTTTCGACTTTTTTTCGAAAAAAATCATAGCTGCGAAAAAATGTTAAGATAAAAGTTTGCCCGTTTAAAAAAGTTCTATAAAAAAGTTTCTTGGTTTCTTTGCGATATTTTCATAGTTTATGAAAAAATTCAAAAACTAAATTTTTCAGGAAGAAAATTATCGCAGCCTCAAAAATAGCTTAGCCCGTATAATAATGCTTAGATGACTTTCTTTTATTAGTAGAAGCTTAAAATAATATTCAGGAAAATTAAAAAGGTGCGGTTTTCCCGAAATTATGCTTTTTTTGTGTTTTCAAAATTTGAGGAAAAGAATAAAAAAGATTATCTTAAAAACCCTACCTTTTTAATTTCTGTAAATATTTTTTTATGTTTCTACTAATAAAAGAACGGCACGTTAGCATTATTATTCGGGCTTAGCAATTTTTGAGGCCGGGATAATTCCTTTTTCCTAAAAATTTATTTTTTTATTTTTTTTGTAAATGATGATTTTTTCGTAAACTATGAAAAATATCGCAAAAAAACCAAGGGACCTTTTTCATAGAACTTTGAAAAATTTTATTTTAAAATAAAAATATAAAATAAAAATAATAAATATATAATAATATTAATATAGGAATATAAATATATTTATCTAAAAATAGAACTTTTATCTTAACATTTGTTAGCAAACATTAAACTTACAAGATATCTTCGTTATTACAGCAGAAGTTCAAAATTTTTTTTTTTAATTTCAAAGGTGGTTTTTTTGAGAAAATCTTTATTATTATTTTCTTAAAATTTTGAAAACATGAAAAAAGTATAATTTCGAGAAAATCCCAACTTTTTAATTTTTCTAAATATTTTTTTTAAGTTTCTACTAATAAAAGAACGGCATGTTAATATTATTAAGGGCTAAACCATTTTTGACACCGGGATAATTTTTTTCCTTAAAAATTTATTTTTTGAATTTTTTTGTAAACTATTATTATACAAGATATCTTCGTTATCATGTTCAAAAAAAATTCAAAGTTGGGGTTTTCGAGAAAATCGAAGTTTTAATTTTTTCAGTTGGTTTAAAAAGAAGACAATGAACTCCATTAAAATCCAAAAGTAAATGATAATCATCTCAATTAGGCCGAAAGTTATAGAGGTTGAAAAAAATTCGGGATTTTGGAAAAAAAATTTAAATCCTCATAACTTTTTAGAAGAAATTCTGTTTGCAAGTCGGAAAAATACATATCGCCCAATTTCCTAGTTTCCTAATTTTGGTCTGTAAAATTATTTTAGAAAAATATTTTTAGACATTATAAAACATTTGAAAAATTATACAAAAAAATAATTTGATTGATTTGAACCAATTTTTTAAATTATGTAGAACTTTTGGTACATTTAAGGAAAAATTTAAATAATTTTTCAAGATATTTAGAAGCTTTTAAAGTTTAAAAAAAAAATTTTAATTTGTAACAAAATCTACATCACTGAAGGTTTCTAAACAAAATTAGAAGCTTTTTAAGAAATTTGAAAAGTTTTGTTAGAATAATCAAAAAAACTGATATCCAAATTTTAGCCAAATATGATATAATAATATATAATTTAAAAACGGTGATATCTTATAATAAATAATTAATAAAGGTAAATTAATTTATGTAGTTGCAATCAATTAAAAATTTATATTTATTTTCAAACTAATTGTGGTTCACAGCATGTTGCTCAGTATGCGTCAAAATATAAGAATCCATGATAAATTTTAGACTTACTTTTAATGTGGACAGGAAAGACAAAAAACGTTCTCCAAAATGGAATTTTTTACTTTAAAAAATCAAAAAGTTCCCAGGAAAGATAAGGAATAATTTTTTATTCGAAGCGCACCTTTTTTCAAATTTGGACAAATAAAAAATCCAATTTTCAGTATAAAAAAGTGAGGATTTTTCCTAATAGCCATTGAGTTCTTGAATCAAAACCAAACAATGGTAATTTAGAAATATTATTAGGTTTAGAGAAAATAGAAGGGGGGGATTTGCCCTGGGAAAAAGTTTAGACATGATAAAAAAAACCTTTGGTTGTTGATAAAAAATCGTATTTTTTACTAAAAAAAATACGATTCCGAATTTTTTGTTGATATTTAGAGCCAACAATTTTGTTTAAAAAATTTTAGATTGTCTACTTATTTTTTAATAATTTATTATTCACCTGTAAGTCAATAAGCATCCAGTAATTACTGAAGTCATTTTAAAACGTGGAGAAAAAATATCTGAAGTAAAGGAAATTGTGTAAACAACTTCGATTTGTTTAAAACTTTAAAAGTGTTCTAATACAATAATTTGGTAAGTTTTATTTAAAAAAAATAATTTTAGCTTTGGAAAAATTAAATATGTATCAATGAAGAATCTGTAAGATTTTAAGACAATCTTTTTCATTAGTCAGTATTTAAAAATTTTGTAGATAACTAAATTAGGTTTAAAGAAATTTATAAGATTTATGAAATTTAAAAGATAATTAAATAATTTAAACATGGATAATTCTTCAAATACCGCATTAACAAAGAAAACAGATTTTTGAAGATTTCCAAAAAAAAAAGCATTCCGGAATGTTGAAAAGTTTCAAGAAAATGAAAAGATTTTCTTGAGAATAATAACAAAATTTAAAATAATTTGGTGTGAAATTATTTTAGGAAAATATTTAGAAACATTTAAAAACATTTCAAAACTTTAAAAAAAAAAGAATTGGGTAGATTTCAAGGCAATTTGTTTATTTGTACAGAATCTTTGGTAAATTTGAGAAAAAATTCAAATTATTTCTTAAGTTTTAAAATATTTAAAAAAATTTTAAATTTGAATAGATTTAACAAAATTTAAAAAAATATACTTTACTGAAGATTAAGAAAGAAAAATCAAATGCTCTTTAGAAATTTTGAGAGTTTTTAAGGTAATAAAAATTATTTTATAAGACAGATCTGTACACAAACTTTTGTATTTTTTTCCAGGATCTAAGAAAATTATATTTAAATAAATATGATAAATATAAAAGAGAACTGATAATACTTAGTTTTGTTTTCAGTAATCAGGATCGTATTTTCACTTGCATTTAACTGTTCAGTAATTTTGAATAAATAAATAGTTATTTTAAATTTTTATTTTATACTAAAAATTATTTCCCCCCTAAATCGAAAAACTACATGCACGCGATTCATGATGATAGTTTTAACAAAATTTTGTATATGAAAATTTAATGTAGACCAAATTTTTCGGTCTTCCTGTAAAAATTTCATTTTCTGTCCTTAACCAGTTCTTGTTCGCATTCTGATGCTTCTATATAGTGTTATCAATTCTTGATAAACAAGAATTAATTCTGATGACTTCATCATAACTGAAATGGAAAATTTCACTAAAATTAGCGTGCAATATGAAATAATATTAAAACTAAGTAATAATTTTTTAATCCGCTCAGGGAAAATTATGCTTGGTGAACCAGGCTGTTTAATGAAATAGAATGTCAGATGAAACAGGATAATTCACTAAACATGATGTTTCGTGAAAAATAATCACAGATAAAACGTGATGTTTTGTGACAGATGATGATTAGTGAATAATGATGTGTGGTGAAAGATGACGTTTCGTGGTTATTGATGTTTGGTCAAAGATGATGTTTAGTGAAAGTAATGTTTGGTGGTACATAATTTGGAAGATGATGTCTTATCAAAAATGGTAATTAGTGAAAGAGGCTGTTTTGTCAAAGATGATTTTCGGTCATTGATGATATTTGGTGAAACATGATATTCGTGAAAAAGGTTTTAGGCGAAACAAGCTACTTAATGAAAAAAGTTATTTTTTGAAAGACGTTGAAACACAATTTTTGGGGGAAAATGATGTTTAGTGAAAAAATATCTTTGGTCAAATCTGATGTTCGGTGAAACATGATGTTTGATGAAAAAATGGTATTTGATGAAAGATGGTCAAACATGATTTTTGATGAAAGATTATATTTGACGAATGCTGATCTTTTGTGAATCTTGACGTTAGTTGAAACATTATGTTTGATAAAAAATGGTATCTGGTGAAAGATCCTCAAACATCGTTTTTGGCAAAAGATCGTGGTAGGTGAAACATGCTGTTTTATTAAAAATGGTATTTAGTGAAAGATGATGTTTAGTGAAGGTAATGTTCGGTGGAAGATAATTTGGAAGATGACGTCTTATGAAAAATGGTATTGGGTGAAAGAGGCTGTTTCGTCAAATATGATATTCGGTCAATGATGTTATTTGATAAATGATGATGTTTGGCGAAGAAAGGTGTTAGGTAAAACATACTTCTTGATGAAAAAAGGTATTTGGTGAAAGACGCTGAAACACGATTTTTAGAAGAAAACGATGTTTAGTGAAAAAAGATGTTTGGTCAAAACTGATGTTCGGTGCAACAAGATGTTTGATGAAAAATAGTATTTGGTAAAAAA
The DNA here is from genome assembly GCA_010014905.2 of Druon quercuslanigerum. NCBI lineage: Eukaryota > Metazoa > Arthropoda > Insecta > Hymenoptera > Cynipidae > Druon > Druon quercuslanigerum. Next base: position 26,068 of record JAAAKG020133496.1, read on the forward strand.
ATTTCACAAATCATTTTTGGTGAAAGATGATGTTAGGAAAAATATGCTATTTGATAAAAAATGTTATGTGGTGAAAGGTTATCGAACATCATTTTTGGCGAAAGATTCTGGTAGGTGAAACATGCTGTTTGATTAAAAATGGTATTTAGTGAAAGATGATGTTTGGTAAAAGATGATTTATGGTAAAATAAAACGATGTTTAGTGAAAAAAGATGTTTGGTCAAAACTGATGTTCGGTGAAACATGACGTTTAATGAAAAATAATTTTGGATGAAACATGCTGTTTGTTGACACATGATATTATGTGAAACAAGATGTTTGGTGAAAGACGATGTTTCATGAAAAATTATGTTTAGTGAAACATGATAATTAGCGAATAATGATGTTTGGTGGAAGATAACGTTTCGTGGTTAATGATGCTTGGTGAAAGATGATGTTTAATAAAAGTAATGTTTGGTGTTAGATAATGTGGAAGACGCTGTTTGATGAAAAATGGTATTTGGTGAACAATTATGTTTGATCGATGATGATGCTTGGTGAAACATGATGTTATTTGAAACATTATGTTTGATACAAAAAGGTATTTAGTAAAAGATTGTTAAAGATCCTTTTTGATGAATGATTTTTGGTGAAAGATTACGTTTGATGAATGGTGATGTTTAGTGAAACAAGATGTTTGGTGAAACATGATGTCGGTTGAAATATGATGTTTAATGACAAATAGTATTTGGTGAAAGATGGTAAAACATGATTTTTGGTAAAATATGCTGTTCAACGAATAATGATGCTTCGTGAAACAGGATATTTCGTGAAAAAGGTGGTTTGTAGGTGAAACATGATGTTTCATAAAAAGTACTATTTAATGAAAGAGGCTGTTTAGTCTAAGATGATTTTTAATCAATGATGATATTTGATGAATGATGATGATTGGTGAAAAAAGGTGTTACGGGAAACATGCTGTTTGATGCAAAAAGGTGCTTGGTGAAAGACCTTGAAACATGATTTTTTGGGGAAAATGATGTTTAGTGAAAAGAGATATTTGGTCAAACCTCGTTTTTGGTAAAACATGATGTTTGACGAAATGGTATTTAGTGAAAGATTATCAAACATAATTTTTGGTGAAAGGTCGCGGTAGGTGAAACATGCTGTTTAATTAAAAAATATAATTGGTGATAAACAGTCAAACATGATTGTTATTGAAACATGATGTTTGACCAATGATGATGTTTGGTGAAACATGACATTAGTTAAAACATTATATTTGACAAAAAATGGTATTTGGTGAAAGATTTTCAAAGATTCTTTTTGATGAATGATCGCGGTCGGTGAAACATGCTGTTGAATTTAAGGTAGTATTTAGTGAAAGGTGTTCAACCATTATTTTTGGTGAGAGATTACATTTGATCAATGGTGATGTTTGGTGAAACAAGATGTTTGGTGAAACATGATGTCAGTTGAAAAATAGTATTTGGTGAAAGATTGTAAAACATGATTTTTGGTAAAAGATGCTGTTCAATGAATGATGATGTTTGGTGAAACAGGATATTTCGTTTAAACAAGGTGTTTTGTAAAATATGATAGTAGGTGAAATATGATATTTAACGAAAAAGTGGTATTTGGCGAAAGAGGATGTTTGGTCAAAGGTGATTGTTGGTAAAAGGTGATATTTGATGAATGATGATGTTTGGTTAAACCGGATGGTAAGTAAAACATAAAATTTGATGAAACATGGTATTTGGTTAAAGATGGTCAAACACGACTTTTGGTGAAAGATGATGTTTAAGTAATAATGATATACAGCGAAAGAAGATGTTTGGTGAAACATGATGTCAAGTTCAACATGATGTTTCAAGAAAAATGGTATTTGGTAAAAGATGATTAAAGATGACTTTTGTTCAAAAATGTTTAATACATTATCATGTTTAGTGAAGCAGGATTTTTCGTGAAACAAGATGTTTTGTGAAAAATGGTATTTGGTGAAAGAGGATGCTTGGTCAAAGGTGACTTCTGCTGAAAGATGATGTTTGGTGAATGATGATTTTTGGTAAAAGGTGATATTTGATGATTGATATAGTTTGGTGAAAAAAGCTGTTCTGTAAAAGATGAATTTTGGTAAACGGTGATATTTGATGAATGATGATGTTATGACGTTTGGTGAAAAAAGCTATTAGGTGAAACATGCTGCTTGATGAAAAATGGTATTTGGTGAAAGATGGTCAAACGCGATTTTTGGTAAAAGACTATGTTTGATCAATGATGATGTTAGTGAAACATGGTGTTAGTTAAAACATTATGTTTGGAACAAAAAAGTATTTAGTAAAAGATTGTTGAAGATCATTTTTGATGAAAGATCGCGGTTGGTGAAACATGCTGTTTGATTAAAAGTAGTATTTGGTAAAGGATGGTCAAAAATGATTTTTGGTGAGATTACGTTCGATCAATGGTGATGTTTAGTGAAATAAGATTTTTGGTGAAACAAGATGTCAGTTGAAACATGATGTTTAATGAAAAATAGTATTTGGTCAAAGATCGTAAAGCATGATTTTCAGTAAAAAGATGCTGTTCAACGAATGATGATGCTTCGATGTCAAGTTCAACATGATGTTTCAAGAAAAATGGTATTTGGTAAAAGATGGTGTTTGGTCAAAGGTGACTTCTGCTAAAAGATGATGTTTGGTGAATGATGATTTTTGGTAAAAGATGATATTTGATGATTGATATAGTTTGGTGAAAAAAGCTGTTAGATGAAACATTCTGCTTGATGAAAGAAGGTATTTAGTGAAATACCTTGAAACATGATTTTTAGGATAAAATGATGTTTAGTGAAAAAAGTTTTGGGTCAAATCTGATGTTCGGTGAAACATGATGTTTGCTAAAAAATTTCATTTGGTGAAAGATTGTCACAAATCATTTTTGGTGAAAGATGAGGTTAGGTGAAACATGCTGTTTGATAAAAAATGGTATTTAGTGAAAGATGGTCAAACATGATTTTTGGTGAAAGACTATGTTTGATCAATGATGAAAAATAGTATTTAGTGAAAGATGGTAAAACATGATTTATTGTGAAAGATGCTGTTCAACGATCAATGATGTTTGGTGAAACAGGATATTTCGTGAAACAAGATGTTTCAAGAAAAATGGTATTTGGTAAAAGATGATTAAAAATGACTTTTGGTGAAAGATTTTTCATAAATAATGATGTTCAGTGAAGCAGGATTTTTCGTAAAACAAGATGTTTAATGAAAGCTGATTTTAGGTGAATTATCATGTTTTATGGAAAATGGTATTTGGTGAAATAGGATGTTTGGTCAAAGATGAGTTTTGGTGAAAGATGATATTTCGTGAATGATGATGTTTAGTGAAATAAGATTTTTTATGAAACAGCATGTCAAGTGAAACCTGATGTTTGATTAAACAGGATGAGTGATTAAATATGATGTTCGAAGAATCATGATGCTTGTTGAAAGATGATGTTTGGTGAAAGATAATGTACTCTTGAAACATGATCTCTGATTTTCGTATCTTGCCAAAATTGAATCTTAACTACACTTAAGTACTCACTCGATCTACTGGCATAAAATTTTCTTAGAAGGAACTCACCTGCAACAAAAAAAGAAAAATATTTTGTCAGTTCTTGTATTCACTTCCGCAAGCAGAAGGACTACTCTAGAACCTAAAAAGCGATTCATTAGAAATAGATGGAGCACTTCGCCAGATCAGAGAGAGGTGAAGTGAAGCCTGAGCTATTGCGTGAACTTAATCCAAAGATTCCCGCATCTTGGCGAAACAAGATCGCTTGTTGGCTCATGAAACAATGAATAATTAAGCCCTTTGGTAAGCCATTATTAAGCCTGCTTTTATGTAGAAATCCACAAATTTTACTGGAAAATCCTACAGTTATCACGTTGTTCATTTACTTTATAAACATACATAATTTTCTAAAATTAATAAATAATACAAAAGTGAAATTAAAAGCAATTAAATTTAGTTTCCGCTCCTATCAATGGCAGAAATTTGTACACCTAATATTAATACAGAATTTACGAAATCGGAAAATTAATTGATACGAGGTGTTAGCTTTCGCTTAATTGGGAAGTTATTATTACTAACAGGGAAGAAAATTCTGGAACCGAATTTCAGTTGAAATTAGGAAAATCCTAAGTTAAGGCTGACCGAATCTGGAATTTACTGCTTACGTTCTAATCGCAATTCCAATTCCGGGTAATCCACAACGCTATCATTTCACTGGCATTTTTTAGAGTATAAAAGTTAATAAGATTCCGAATCAATTTGACCAAGTTGATTTTAAAAAAAGTTTTTTATTATTCTTTTATTTAATAAAAAAAAATGGGGAAAAATTTGTTTTTAACTAATTATATTTTTTCATTCAAACTTTTTTTTATTAGGTCGGCAACTCAATCGTTAGAAAATGATCTAAAAACTGCATAATATTAATATATTTATTGACAATAATAACCGTTAATTATCATCAAAATGTCATTTAAAAGTTTAAAAAATCACTAATTGTAATTGGATAACTAATTGTAGTAACAAGGTGACATGGAAAAGTAACTTTTGTCCGATTCCACAGGAAAAACTGGATGTATTCCGTGAAAAATATTTCATGTGGATAGTTGCTTACCAAATTTGCTGATTAAAGGAACCAATTATTTAAAAACTTTTATTAATTAATCATAAAAGCTCTTTGTTTATAAATTATTAAAATTTAGAGAAAATCTAGTGACGATTTAAATCTAATTAGTTTTTGAAGGATTTTTCAAAAAAGGGTACTCTTCAAAAGTTAGAGAAAATTTGGTTATCTAATTTTGTTAACAAATAAATGAAAAAAAATGAAAAATAAACTTTTTTAAAAATCTTCTCCGTGAAATTGATGTGGAATTTTATTAGTTTTTATTACAGAAAAAACGCCAGCAATTTAAAGATAGCGTTGAAGATTCCCCGGAATTAGAAATTCCAGTGTGAGTCATAAGTAGAAAATCCCCTTTACGACCAGGCAGAGTTGTGGATTTCCTCTCCTTTGCTGGTTTTTTAAAAAAGATATTGCTTTTAATGGATTGAAGTGTCATCATTTTAAAGAAGATTTAAAAAAAATAAATTAGAGAAAATTTACACAAAACAACTTTCATTTTCTTATTTTTTTATAACAAATTCAATGATTTTTTAAACGTCTGTGCTGCTATTAAAAACTTTTTTTGGATTGTTGTTTCAATGATTCTAGGTATCTTGCAATGAATGCAACAGGGTGGCTAAAAAACTTGATTTTTAAAATTCATTGACCTTTTCCTGATTTTTTCCTGATCAATTGTTCACTTTTCTTGTTCAACCAAATAGTTAAATTTTGAATCAACAAAAAAATAAGTTTTTAATCAGACAGATTAATTTTTAATCTAAAAAAATGAATCTTTAACCTCATGCTCGAATTTTCCAATATAATAGTTGAATTTTTAAACAAGTATTTGAATTTTTATTTTAAAATATTAAGTTTTTACCAAAAATAAAAAAGTTGAATTTTGGTAAAGAAAATCAATTTTCAAGAATGTTTTGTATAAAATTTTCAACAAATAAAAATTACCTGGTTCAGAAAAAAGACAAATTTTTTTGCAAATTGTCGAACTTTCCTAAACCTAATTCTCTGTTGAGAAATTAATTTTATTCCAAAATAAATTAATTTTCGAAAAAACATCTAAATTTTGAATAAAGATAAATTTTCATCACAAGGTTCATTTTTAACCAATGAATTGCATTTTTGAATAGGAACAAAGATTATTTAAAAAAAACGGACTTTTGAAATGAAAAGATTAATTTTCAACCGAAAATGGAAAATTACTTCTTCTTCTGGAAAAATTACTTTTAAAGCAAAAGAAATAATATTTAAACAAAAAAGATAAATCTTTAACGAAAAAGGTTTTTTTTTTAACAATGTGGCTCAAACTTCAACCAATTAGTTAAATTTGAAATTAAAAAAGATCAAGTTTTGACAAGATAGTTAAACTTTTAAGCAATAAAATGAGTTTACAACTAAAAAGATAAGTTAAAAAAATTTTTTTTTTAAAAAAGTGGTTAATAAAAATTTTTATTCTTTAACCGAATAATACAATTTTTACCTGCGAAAATATCAATAAATAAAAGGCAAAAATGAGAAATTAAATTTTATCTTGAAAAAAAGATCTTCTACTTTTCGCTCCACTGGGAATCGAACCACAGAACTTCTGATTTACGGTCGCGCACTTTTCCATTAGGCTACTAAAATAATCATAAAAAGAATCTTAATTCAAGAAAAGCTGAGAATCTACAAGAACAGAAAATGCTTAACGCCTTAATCACACTATATGGAAAATAATTTTTTTAACTTTAAAATTAAATTTTTTTGTGGAATAAAAGATCTTTTTATTTTCGCTCCACTGGGAATCGAACCACAGGACTTTTGATTTTCGGTCAGGTGCTTTTAGTTATTAAGGAGATTAGAATACGAATAGCTCTCTAATAGCTTAATAGAAAAGCATCTGACCAGAAATAAGAAGTTCTGTGGTTCAGTTACCAGTGGAGCGAAAAGAGAAAGATTTTTTTTCAAGACCAAATTTAATTCTGAATTTGGGTTATCTACTGTCAATAAAGTACCATTCGCTGATGATATAACAGATTTATTTCAAATGAAAAAATTGTTTAATCAAATTTCATAATGTTCAATTTATTATTCTTGAAAGTTATTTAAACTGCTTCTTACAGAAATTCCCTAAATTTTTTAAGATTTTTATTTTAATTTCCTGAATTTTTTCTTCACTTTCCCTGAACAATAAAGTTCCAAGACTTTTCCCTGAGTTTAAGATTTCCCTGACCTATGGTATTCTGATTCAAGCATATCGAAAAAGAGGTACTCTTAAAGACACATTTATTTTATACATTTCGTTATTAAATAACAACATTAATATTAAAAAAAACCTGCGCCGTAAAATCAATGCTTCAATCCTAAAAAAAAGTTTAAATTGGATAAGAATTCTTTTGTAATAATCAATTTTTTATTAGATCTTTTTTCGCCCAACTGCCCTTGGCTTTCATCTAATCGCTGGTGTTCCTCCAGCGTCTACGTTTAGATACTTTTAAAAAGTAAAGTTTTTTTTGGTTGAAAATAAATTGTTCTACGTTCTGCTTCATTAAAAATTGAATTTCTGGACATCAGAATTTGACTTAGCAAAACTCAATCTTGAATACAAATTGACAATCCGTCTTAAGTTGCTAAGCGTGAATAAAACTTGACATCGATTAAACAGTAACATGAGTTGCATTAGGTCAGTTGCGTGCACTGATACGTCATTTCTCAAATGCATGGAAAACTAGTGGAAAACATCTGTGTGAGGGAGCTTGTGACATCTGTTTTTGCGGTTGAAGGACAAATGAGAATTGGGGAGAATCCTAATCTCTCTGACTGCGGTATCTTCATTTCCTAAGAAAGCCTATTCTCTCGACCGGAGAGAGATACTACTAACTCCGTTTCGGCTTTACGTCACGTTACCTATCGCATTAGAGGGAGTTCATTTCCGAATGGGAAAATCCGCAATGCTTGAATCACTTATCATATCTCACTTCATTATCTCTTGCCTTCAATCAGTTCTCGGGGCTATGATTAAAATTACTGTGGCTCACAAAGTAACTCGGGGACAAATATAGATTTGAACATGATTTTCTTGGAAATAAAAAAATACGACGATAAAATTTGGACAACCTACTTTTCAATGTTTTGGATTAAATAAAATAAATAACAGAAATTTAAAAAAAAATTTAAAGAGGCGCCATGCGCCCACAAGAAAATATTTGGCAGCCTATTAGGAAGTTAATTAAGTCGCTAAAATATCCCTATTGCACAATTCACCCCCCTATTTGTTCCAACCCTCCTCTTTTATTATTTCCTGTCCTTTCCGATCCTATCTTAGAACACCCTCCCCTCACTTTCTTTCACCGTACTCATTGCTCGCCAATTTTCATAATGCCCCTCTCCTCTTATAGCGACCGCTAGATCTTACCCTTATCATCCCCTCGCTTATTAGCCCCTACTTCCACTTTCTTGCCCTCCTCTATCTCCATATTCAAATTTACAATACGTCTCTTTACACTCCCTCTCTCTTTTTCACCTCTCCTATTCTGTTATTTCCTGTCCGATCTGATCCTATCTCATAACTTTCTCCTCTCACTTCCTTTAACTGTACTAACTGCTCACCAATTTCCATTCTGCCCCTCTCCTCTTATCCCAATTCCCACATCTTATGCTCATTATCCTCTCTCTTACTAGCATCTACTTCTACTTTGCTTGCCCTCCTCTATTTCCATATCCTACTTTACACTCCACTAAAACTCTATGATCCTCCCCTACTCTATCAGCCCCCACTTTTTTCACTTCTCCTACCTTCCTCTCCTTCACAACTTCCTTAAATGCCCTCCTCACTTCCCCTTTCCTCATCAGGGTCAGTCTCCATCTCACCCTACTCCTATCTTACTTTCTAACCATACCTAACTACCCCTTCTACACTTCTCTAAAGACCCATAAAATCCCATTCCTTCTTTCTTCTTTTCTCTCCTTTTTTTAAAATCACTTTTTTTTTTAAATCAGAATAAATACTGAAGCATGAGTACATTTTTTTCAAGCTTTTCTTCACTATTATTAACCCTCAGGTGGTAGAACCTTAAAAATTTTTTCCCAATTAGGACGGATCCAGCAGACCCGACGAAACTTCAAACTGAAATATCTCCGGTTTAAATAGACTTAAATTTGTTTATTTTTTTAAAAATGTAGTCCAGAGTATCGCAAAAATAAATAGCAAACATGAATAGCACTTGAGGGGGGAAAAAAGAAATTAAAAAAAGAGAAGAGAAAGAAGCAGGAAGTGGATTTGGAGGTTGCCTTCTTTTTCCTTTGACCTATTTTAATTTATTTACTAGCCCCTACTTCGATATGTTTTCTCTTCCTCTATTTCCATATTCTGATTAAAACTACGCCTCTTTACACTCCCCCTCTCTTTTTCACCTCTCCTCTTTTATTATTTCCTGTCCTTTCCGATCCTATCTTATAACGCCTTCCTCTCGCTTCCTTCAACCATACTCACTGCTCACCAATTCCCATACTGCCCCTCTCCTCTTATCATATTCCACACATCTTCTCCTCGTTACCCTCTCGCTTACCAGCCTCTACTTCAACTCTGCTTTTTCTCCTCTATTTCGATATCCTACTTTACACTCCACTTCTTTACACTCCACAAACACGATCCTCCCCTACTCTACAGCCCCTCATTTTTTCTCACTTCCCCTACCTTTCTCTCCTTTACAACTTTCTTAAGTACCTCCCCTCACTTCCCCTGTCTACATCTTCATCTCCCCCTGCTCCTATCTTACTTTCCAACCTTACCTAACTACCTTTTCTATACTTCTCTAAAAACCCATCAAATCATATTCCTTCTTTCTTTTTTCTCTTCTGTTTTTAAAATAACTTTTTTGTTTACATTGGAATAAATACTAAAGCATGAGTAAATTTTTTTAAAAACTTTTCTTGCTTGTCATTAATCCTTAGGTGCTGGAAGCTTAAAATTTTTTGTTCCACTTAGAACGGATCCAGCAGACCCGAAGAAACTTTAAACTGAATCTCCAGTTTAAATAGACTTAGCTTCATTTATTTTTTAAAAATGTAGTCCAGATTCTCGTAACAATAAATAGAAAAAATGAATAGCACTTGAGGGGAAAAAAATAATTACCAAAAGAGCAGAGAAAGAAGCAGGAAGGTGATTTGGAGGCTGCCTTCTTTTTCCTTTCACGTATATTTATTCACTTACTTACGTATATTTATTCACTTACTATAATATAGTAATGGTTGTCAGATTTATTTTACGAAGAAGGAAAATAGTTTTTTTTTTATTTAAGCATGAAAACTTTTAACACAAATATTAAAAGGTCAGCTCAAAGAAAAAAAAGAGATTTTGGGTCTTTTTAATGTTAATACACATTTCTCCAGGTTAACAATATTAAAAAATTAAAACATCTAAATCCCAAAAGAAGTTTAAATAAATTATTGAATACGATATAATAAAACAAAGCATCAGGGCTTTTCTGTATTTAAATTATTGAAATAAAATTTAAACAATTTTTAATCATCAATTTGTAAATTAAAAATTTTTTTAAATAATATCTTATTTGAATTAGAGCTAAGCAGAATCTTTATTTTAAACATTTTTTTATAAGGAAAGGAAAGTATTTTTCATTTTGAAAATATTTCGGGATTGAAAGAGGGACATTTTTACATTTTTAACATTTTCATGAAATTGAAGTGCGAAAAATTTTGTTTGGAAGAGGCAATTTTATTTTTCAAATTATTTCTAAATTTTCATACGAAAATTTTCAATTTTTAAGATTTGTATAGAGTTAGAAGAAAGAAATGCATGTTTACAATTATATTTCCGAATTTAAAGAGTAAAATTTTTTTAATTGAAAAATTTTGTTTTATTTTTCAATTAAGTTGAGGAAAGGAAAATCTGCAACGTTTGTCTTTTTCTGAGGATAAAAGGTGTGGAATTTTTTATGGACTGAGAGCGAAATATTCTTCATTTCTAAAATTGTGCTGAAAGTATAAGAAAGGAAATTTTTGTTTCTTATTTTTGTCTTGACTCAAAGAAGGAATTTTTTTATTTTTTACATTGTTAAAAATTTGCATGCGTAGAAATTTTTTATTTTTAACATTTTAATTGGGAAAAAGAAAGGAATTATTATTTTAATTTTCTTTTAAAGATGTGAAATAAAAAATTTATTTTATTTAAAAAAAGAAACGCAAGAGTGTAGTAGTTAGTTAGTTAGTTAGTTAGTGGAAGCTTCTAATATGTCCCCTAAGGGTTTACATTTTTTCATTCACCCTCTTCCTATTCCTTAACACACCTCCCACACCCTGTTTGGTGGT
>JAAAKG020133497.1:0-14146 GCA_010014905.2 Druon quercuslanigerum
GTTCAAATTTTAAATATTGCAAACTTTAACAAAATTCAATATAAATTCCTTCATTTTTAAAATTCATTATCTAACAACATAGAGTCGGTTACTTTTGAAAAATAAATGCCTAAGAAAAATTTCTCTTGTAAAATAAATTCTATTGTTGAAAACAGAAGTAGAATTCCTTTATTTATGAAATATAATCAACTGACTTATTTTTGAAAGAATATAATAGTCTAAAACAAAATAGTATTTGTACAAGAATAATAATTTTTCCAGTTTGTTGTTCAATATTGAGGGGTACTTGAATTGTTTAAATTTAAAATATTGTAAATTCTTACAACACATCATTTGAATTTTTTTATTTTGTACATTTGATAGGTAACAATAGGATCGAATATTTTTCTAATGTATTTTGCAAAACAAAATTATGTATTAATTTTATTGAATGAAATTTTGCCAATGTTGAAGAGAAACTTGTTAATGTTGTGGTAACTTATTAGTTACTTCTAATTCGAATTTTTGCCACATTACCGTCATTTTTAATTTTTTCAGACACTACCCAAAAAACTTCTCCAGTAAATGAAATTTGACGGCTGGAAATAAATGTAGAATTTTTTATTTATGTAATTAACAATATATTTACAATATATGTAAGGTATATAATACAATATATTTATCTCAGACCATATTATGCCTTAACTATAAGCCGTAACGCGTAAAAACGAAATGCGAATTTCTTCTTTTTATCGAAAAAGAAGAACCGAACGATGCGAAAGCGCGACTACTATACCACGTTTGAGGTCTGTTGCTGTGTCAAAAATCTTGTGCAACATGTGCATCACAAAGGGAAAGTAACGTTCCCTGACTGAAAGAGCAATAGTCATAAACAGAGGGCGTATTGTAGTCCTGCAGTTTAACGCAGTAGCGGTACGTGTGAGTGCCGCTATTGTACAAAATTTCTTTTCGTGCAGGTAAGAATACAGAAAACTGATTGTCCAATTCAACTACAATCTTAATGACATGTTTTGTTTGTAGCAATTGCGTTAAATATTTTAAGATCCATCTTCTCTTAAGGATTATTTCACTTTCTTTTTACAAGAGGTTTGCACTGTACTGCACTTTGTTGAATGGAACCACTTCAATTTGTCACTGCTTTTATAGTACACTATCCCCACTCTTCAAACTGTTAAGTTATAGTAGTGGCACTCAGTATAAGTAATGATCGTAAAATTTAATGGTTAATAACATTATTATTTATTTAGTAAGAACATCTTTCATGAATAATAATAAAAGTAATAGTTAGAAATTTAAAAAAATTATATTTCACATGACTATTGCTTAACTAATGGATGGGTTTAAAAGTAATGACAACTTTTATTACCTTTAGTAATTTTTTTTATTCAAGAAAAAATACCTAATCTATTTTTACGAAGTAAAATCTTAACCTAATTTGATAGAAGATATATTATTAAAATAGGAATTCACACTTATTATAGAAGTCTTTGAACGTCGTATTGTTCAAACATCTGGATGTAGTATCTACAGTATCTACGCCTTTAGTCACATCATCTGCATCATCGTAGTCAGCACTGCTTCCATAATAAATCCTTATAGTTGGGTGATCTTGAGGAGTCAAGAACCAAGTCTTGAGCGTCAGAACGATTCGGACAGCACAGTTGTGTCTCCAGAACTGTGTATGGTGATGGCATGTGATTGAAACTGTTTTGTTTAATTTTTTTAGCGATGGACAGCCCATATCTTCCAAATTGCGCACATGTAATCAAAACTCGTCAAACCATTACATCTTTTCAATTCCTTTGACGTAGATAGCACGAGCACTTCCATGTAGGGTATGTCACCAGAAGTCCACCCGATTCCGTAATAATTGCGCTTCAACCACAAATTTTCACTCTTGTATCAGACAGACAGAGAGTTCCAATAGCAGGGAGGTTCAGAGAGGTAGACTAGAGGTAGAGCGTCTTCCTGAAGAGGAACTATAGCCAACTCCTTGAAGTCGAACTCGTTTTTGGGCTTCTTGAAGCCTTGCACGTCTACAATAAACTCCATTTCGATGAAAACTGATTCATGCTTTGCGTTTACAACGATTTTTCGATAGTCTTCAGCAAATTCCAGAATCATACTGAGTGTAACAGCTATATCAAAGTAGCCCTCATCATTGGTAAGACGCTTAGTTCCTTTCGGGATGTCGAGCCATCCTGCATTCTCCATAAAATTAATTTGTCCATGGGTAAGCCATCTGCTATCAGAAAGATAGCAGATGGCATTGCTCACTATTATTGTACCTGTAACAGCTGTGATAGCAATTCGAATTTCATCGCTGTTGTTGAATGTTCATGATGCATAAGGCTGATGTGCATGAATCTCATAGCTAGCTATGGATTTATCAAATCTCACTGGTGCTTAAATGTTTAGAATTTCTTCCATTTTTGATGCAACAGAAGGCGATGACAAATATTTTGAATGTACGCTTCAGTCTCTTTTTCCACGAGGTTTGATCTTTAGGCCAAGCTGCGTCAGAAAGTGCACGTTCTGAGGTGTTAACACCTTCGTTACTGTTTGACAACTGACTTGTGTTTGACATGTTGATTCTCTTATACAGGTTCCTTTGTGGTTATACACAATACCCATTATGATGATTTAACATGTAGACGTATTGTTATAGTCTCTCCTCGGAAGGGTGATATTGCACTCAACTCGTACGGCGTTGACTTTAAGAATGGCCACAGGTAGATCAGAAGTATGAGTCTCATTAGCTTCAAGAATACTTGGTGTGAATCCCAATAAGCGGCCAATAGCGTCGTCTGGTTGAAAGTTCACTTTGCGATCACACTTTATCTCGCTGCGCAATGTGTTATTATTTGGCTTTATGTTTATTGTGATGCCATCAATTCCTAGAGCCTTCTGGACATAACTCTCAATGTCTTCAGTCTCGTAGCCACCAGTAGGAATGCTCACCACTCGATCGCCGACATAAATTTCATTTTTTCCAGTGTCAACGTTAGGAATCGCATTGAATGTGAGCAATTCAACGATTTCAAGGGCATAGTTCTTGTGAGAAGAGAGTTCTTTGGTGGAATATACTCTGCGTCTAGCACAGAAGAGTTTCCAGTTATCTTGAGTGTGAATGATTGATCCATGATGGTGTTATTCTCTATACTGACTCTGGTTCATCATCACGCACTCTTATATATGCAGTATTTATCTTGTATATGCAGTTGTTCACATAGAAATTTTAAGCACAAGTGTCCACACTCTACACTGTCATAGTCTTGATACCTATCATGATTGTACTTTATCACGCTATCAACACCAAGGTAATCTACAAGATCCGAAGGTGGACGAAGATTACCGAAACTGTCAAAATATAGGACACTATTACCGATCTTTCTATTACTCACCCAGTGGGTACAAGGGCTGTGAATATCATCAAGATTGACAATAGCTGACTCAACTTGGCGGGGTCCCTTCACAGGAAGTTTATTGCGCATAAACACTCTACGAAAATGTGGAATCATTAGAGCTTTAGCATACTTAAACAGATCAGCATCAGTGAGTGGACGGTGAGATAGCTTTAATACAAGTTTTTTGAAACCGGTCTTAGATGAAGTCCCTGTCGCTTTCAGTAAGGTTTCATGTAAACACCTAATCCTTTTCTGTAGGGTTTTAGGTTTAAACCTTTTCCCAGAGCAATAGTTGTTTCGCAGCGCTAGCATCGTTTGCCGCCTTAGCTACACCTGCTGCTCCACCAGTGAGAGCTCCAAGTACACTGAGTCCAGCGAAAATGGGAATCAGTGGTAAAACACCTCCAACTTTAGATATTATTTGCAGGACACGTGGATTTTGCACTTGATTTTTATCGCCTATGCTTTTTACAGCTTCGTGTGCACCTCTAATTGCAGACTTGATGACCACTTTTGCATCGCCACTTCGTTTCATTCTCTTCTTGGCTGCATTCACAGACTTTCTAAGTGTTGTTAAATTATTTTCTGTAGCCTATTTCTTCTTCGACCCGTATTTCCTCTTCTTTGAACGGGGTTTCTTCTTTGAAATAGGTTTCTGGTTTAACCCCATATCGAATTTTGCTTTGGCATTCATCAAGTTAGTTATGGCCAGAGCTGCCGCTATCTCGTTGATCCCAGCGTCTTTAGCAAAAACACGCTGCCAGGCTTTACTGGCTAGTACACGATCCTTAGAGTTTCTCACGTCAACGTTTTTACAATTTTTCGAGTATGCAACGTCGTGTTCTGTGCACGCTGCGTCTAAAGGATTAATACCAGGATCACCTCTAGCAAGTCGTTTAGCTAGCTTTGTACCTGGACCATAGTATTGTTAGCCAGGCAAGTGCAACTCGAACGGCAAGTTGTTCATGACTTTGTTGACCAATCCTTTACCTCGATGACGTCGTGACACTGTATTCGCTTCACGGTGCACAATCATTCTAGGCTGTACGGTGGTTAGCATGCAACTGGTGAAAAAGCTATATAAGCGCTATGTTTATAGCTTACACAACAGTCTAGATCAAGATGCGGTTCAAGGCACAACCTATTAAACTTCCGGTATTTAACGTTGACACCCTTGTTCAATCAGAATAGAAGAGAATAAAACGCCATGGCAGCCTACTACCAGACAGCATTCGCGCAGTGTTTTATGGACCTTTAAATTGTGGTAAGACAAATACATTACTTGCCCTAATCCTACACCCAAATGGATTGAAATTTGATAATGTCTACATCAACTCGAAATCCCTCAAACAACCAAAGTATAAATTCTTGGAACCGGTGTTAAATAATGTTGATGGTGTTGACTATTTTCCTTTTGGTGAGCGTGAAGAAGTAATACAACCAAGTGAAGCTCAAACAAATTCTATAATTGTATTTGACGATGTGGCCTGCGAGAAATAGGATAACATTAGAGCCTTTTTTTGTATGGGTAGATACTCTCATGTTGACAGTTTTTACTTATGTCAAACTTACGCTCGAATTCCTAAACATCTAGTTCGAGATAATGTAAATCTGCTGATACTTCTCAAACAGGATGAAAGGAATTTGAGACACGTGTATGATGATCATTTAAACACTGACATGAGCTATTCTCACTTTCGAGACTTATGTTCATCATGTTGGAATACTGACAAGTATGGATTTGTTGTCATTGATAAGGACAGCGATCTCAACAAGGATAGATACAGAAAAGGACTTGACTGTTTTATCTTTCTATAAATACAAGTTATGTGGTGGAAATAAAATCATTTTGTATTGAGACATCCACACATAAACATGTCAAAATTTCATTAAGAGAAGGAGGTGCTCCGTCAAATCACAAAAGCTAGTTAGGCGATTCGACGTAAACATCGAATGCAGAAAAAGGGTAAAGAAGCCACGGAACAGATAATGAGTGAATCGTTTAGGCCAATCGTCATGCCACTGCAGATACTGGTTAACATATCAAATCCTTTGATTAAGAAAGAAGATGAAAAAAATGAGCCTGTAAAGCAAAAAGAGGAGAAGGAGGATGAGGGAGAGGTTGATAACGCGTCCTTCATGACAGCTGATAATTATGAGTATTCAACAAACAAATTTCTCAAGTTGCTGCAACAAAATAGGAAGCAGTATTTGGATATGGTATATGGTGTGCGTAAGCTCAGTGATGGCATCCTTACGATTGGTGATAAGCCCATTAGTTTTGAAAGAGAATATATGAAAGTTGATGGTAAACATTATCTGAAAGCTGTAGGATTTCTTGAACCATTGTTTAAACAAAATTCAAAAGAATCCCAGATAAGTTCTGATGACCGACACAATTACAAGGAAATTTTGATTGCTACAAATGCATACAAGAAGCGGTATAGTCAATCCATTCGTACTAGCAGCAGTAACAAGTACAAGAAGTTTATTGCAAAAATGCTCAACGTATCGCGCAGACGATCTTCGAAAGGCGGAGGGTCCCTCCCACAGTATCTGGTAGCAAGAAAATACGCGAAGACTGACTACGTCTACTAGGATGACCCTAATGCACTAATTGATCGTCTTCGTCTGCTCCTAGCGTCTTAAGCAGCAGGCAATCTGAGTTACAACAATGAAATTTTATCAATTATTGAGGAATTACGAGAAGCTGTAATCATATATTAGGAGCGTACTCATAGCACTATCGTCAGCATCATGATGAGTATGGATTTGTTTGGACGTCACCTGGATCGAAACGCTGCAGCAAGTCGGGGTCCTCCTGGTGTTGGATTTAAGATCACCTCCGACGGCCATTACGACGTAGACGGAAAAAGACTTTGTAAAGTTAGCGAGGCCAAAGAACAAAACGACGCAGTCAATTTCGGGCTCGTTCTGTGCATCATACAGAACGATATACGTACAGTGTATCAAGTCACATCATCTATGCGAGCAGAGATTGACAATCAAAATTTGATGATACGTATACTTGAAGAATCCATTAACGAGAAACTTAAAACCCTGCAGATTGACACTCAACAAGATTTGTCAGTCCGTAACGCTGAACTCATTGCTCAGTTGGATTCTCGATTAAACGCACTTGAAAATAAAAGACGAAAAATTGTCGCTAGTCACACAACTATATAAACCCGCTAGAAAGAATCATCCACGTCGTTGCGTGCAAATGCGTGGTATAAACGAGACGTGGCAAGCAGACTTGGTTGAAATGCTACCTTGTGTCCACCAGAATAATAGCTACAGGTATTTACTTACCGTTATAGATAATTTGTCCAAGTACACCTGGGGTGTTCCTGTTAAAAGTAAGAGTGGACCTGATGTCACTTCAGCAATGCAATCTATTCTAGTGCAGGGTCGTGCACCAACAAACTTACATACTGATGAAGGCAACAAATTTTATAATTCACATTTTAAAATCTTATGCAAAGATATGACATCAATCTCTACTCAACGCATAGTAATCTAAAGGCACCAATCTGTGAAAGATTTAATCGCACGCTGATGACTAAGATGTGGTCGCAATTTAGCTTAAAGGCAAATACAAATGGATACACATTTTACCTACTCTCATCTCCAAGTACAACAATACCAAACACCGATCAATCGGTATGAAGCCAAAAGATGTCACTACTGAGGATGAAGAGGGGTTGATGCAAAGTTTCAAAAAACTACGAAATATACCTAAAAGAAGGCCAAAGTTTAAAGTTGATGACAGAGTTCGAATTAGCAAACACAAGCATTTATTCGAGAAAGGATACACTCCTGACTGGACAACAGAGATATTCACTGTGGATCGAGTCATACCATCAAATCCAGTGAGTACAAACTCAAGGATTATCAAGAACAACCCATAGCTGGCGGGTTTTATGAAAAAGAACTTCTTAAAGTTAAATATCCATACGTATACCTTGTGGAAAAAGTAATCAAGAAACGTGACGGCAAAATATTTGTAAAATGGTCAGGTTTTAATAGTTCACATAACACCTGGATAGATAAATCGGATATGTAATCAGCTTTGTGTAATGTTGAATCATCTTTGTGCAATGTTGAACCAACGATGAATCAGTATTGAACCCAACGATGAATCAATGCTGAACCAACGATGAATCAATGTTAAACCAACGATAAACCAATGATGAATCAGCGACGATTGAATGTTAAACTAAATTATAAAACTCATAATACTAAGTCCACGCCCATGCTAACTAGATGTGCGGGTTTTGATAAATAAAAAATCAATTTATATTCATACATAATTTTTTTAATTCAATATAGCCATTATATCTACTATTTACAAATATTTACAACTTAAACCTAATCTTTTACCAGATGATCTATTAATTCTTCGTCACTACCACTTAAAACATCATCGACATCCATTGCGCTGATTCTATAATGCCCCCATGCAAGGGTGTCTGTACTGTTTGGCAGTAGGTATCGCTTATCGTCATAATGACTTAGAGCAATCTTTTCTTGTTCCATAGTTTCGACGTTGTGTAGTCTTGACCTGATCACATATTGTGTTCTAGATTGGATACTAAAATTTCTCAAGCATTCGGTGTAGTCACTAAAGGTAATACTTTTCTTTACAACAGCTGGTTTTCTACCTTTGGTTTTTTTAAGAAAATGTCCTCACCGTTCACACGGATACTATACATCTTACTCCGCAAATCAACAAATTCCGTAATTATTTCACCATTACATTCGTCTTTCATCAAACCTAAAACTTGTTTGTTTCTTTGTGGCATGCCCAAAACATTGTCTCGAGGGTAACCTTATGTGTCATATTGTTGATTATTCTTTTCCATATCTTCTTTCATGTCGGCATAGATGTCCTGACACTTCACTTCATATATTAAACTATCTGTGTCAGTATATAAGAGCTTGCAGTTGTTACGATATGTTTTACGCATGTAGCCGTAGTGAAAATCATAAATTAGGATTGTAGACACATCCGCCACTGTCAGACCCACATAGATGGGCTTATTAAACAAAACTTCCGTCTTTCGCAACTCTATAGCCATTAGATTTTCACTGAAAATTGCTCGGCTGTAGAACTTTTGTTTAGCTATGAGGGCTTCTGCTCCATACCTACCCTCCCACTTCGTTACGAGTTTCACGTTTACATACTTGCGTACATTGTCCATTGTCTTCCCTTAAAGTGCATTATTCATCAATTTATACAAGTTCTTTACGAATTCATTTTTAGCTTGTGCTCTCTTTTCAGTATTAAAATCTATGTAACTCTTGAGCCATGTTGATTGATTTAATTTAAGTTCTCTGTGAATTTTTATCAATACCAAACCGTTCGCAAGAGCATGTTTGAGAGCTCGATAATGAAGAACGTACTTTTGAACGGTAAATGATTATGATCATCATGAAGCTCGGGTGGATGGAGCAAATCGACTTCTAGAATATAACCAACAGGTGAATCATCTGGAACATTAAAATTAAAATTTTCCAAATTTGTAACCCAATCGAAAACACCATAAGGAAGGGGTTGTCCCATTGCCCAACCATAAAGGTTATTTGCATCGAAGTATACAATGTAGAAGATTTCCTCACTTTGATTGAAAACTACCATGTACCTGTTGTTGGCAATAGCGTATCGGTTGGAATATTGACTCACTCCAACCTTCGTACCATTCTCAATCATCAATAGCATGTCAACATCAGTGAGGAGTTCCAGCCTTACCCCTATATATTTGAGCATGGCATCCCATGTGACACTGAATGCACACCATACCTGTCGTGCATGTTCGTAGTCCTCATCAGATTTCTTTCAGTCTCGCCCTGGATTCCCTGAACATATTTTGTGAAAGAGATGTACTTTTCCTTATTTAATGCCAGAACTTTGACCTTTCCTTCGAATTGGGTAGCAATATCGCCGATGATGAAGTGAGCATCATACCCACTCAAATTGTGGAAGACAACAGGTATGATGTTGGAATCTTGGAAAGCTAGATTACAGTTTTCATGCGCAGGACTTCGATATTTTCCTGCTATGCGATAGTGATCGCGGACCTTATTCATTGGTGAATGTAGGGCTTTCTGACATATGTGACAAGTAGTGGCTTCAAAGGAAGCTTTCTGTAGCCTTGGTGTTAGTTTCTGTATCGGAACTAGAGATGCCCATATATGCTCATAGTTATTTGCAATTAACTGTATCTCCAGAGCAAACCACTTTCGTGGTTCCACTCCTTCAGGACATGATGTGTAGAATGATAGTGGATCATTGTAGCTGCACTTAAATAAGTACCCGATGTCAAAAACTGCATGTTTTTGGAATACTTTAGACTTTGTCCTCTGATTTTGTGCATCATCATCACTTGGTATTAATAGGGACTCACAATCGGCATAGATCGCCTCACTCAGTGGAATGACTGCACTTCGCTCTGATATCTCAATTTATTGCCTGCTATCCCCATCTCAACCAATACCTCTAGAAGATTCTAGAACTTAAGGATTCCTCTAGCCCAAATGCATCATTCGAAATCATCATTTGTGACATTAAAATGGCTACAAGACGCCGTTGCATGTAAACATATTTAAATAGCTCGATTAAGGTAAAAAGTTCTCTTAGCGCCGCTAGGTCCCAATCTAATAGCCCTTTTTCATAAAATAAAAATTTACAGATTTGTATATAAATGAAAATCTAAAATAAATATGACTGACGCAATTAAATTACAATACACATGGGCGCAATGGCCGGTTAGATGTTCCATGAAATCACTAAAATAGTTTGCAGGTATGGGCACGTTCACATATGGCGCGCAATATTCAAGGATTTTATAATACATCTTTTCTTTCTAGTAAAGAATTTTTTCCTGCAAAATAGACCCTCTACCCTCTAAAGCATGACGTCACATGTGAACACTTCCTATTGAAACATAGGACATATATTTACACTAAGTCTTTAAAGATGACTGCGTATTTTATGAAACGGTGAGAACTGTAGACAAATAGTCCAAATCTTAAAATAAAGCCTGTATATGGGGCAGGATACGTCAAATGTTGCTGCCTAGAATTAATTTTTTTGGATCGGGTTGAAACTTGGCTGAATTATATTCGTAGTGTAACTTCTTTTAGGATGATCCGATTGGACTTTTATAATAGTGTTTTGGAACGCTTTTTAAATGTACGCTCGAGGGTACCACGTTAAACTTCCGCAGCGCTGGGGTACGAATACGAGCAGATCTAATGTACCTTAAAATTATATTTAACTTTTTTGAGATGATTGTCTGTGCAGAAATATATAAATTACGTCAGCCAAGTTCCAACCCGATCTGAAAAAAGCCTCTTACGACAGCCTTCAGAGCATCCTAAATGAGCCTCTAGAGCCTTTTATAAGGGCCTTTAGAAGACTGATCGACGGTCATATAATCGTTCTATTGCACTTCTAAAGTGCGAGGCAAGCAGATTTATTTACAGTAGTTGGCCTTTACCAACCCGACTCCCTTTTTAAATTTTTCTTCAAATTATTAACGCTTTTCTTTTAATTGATGAACTTTCTCATTATACATATTTTATAATAATAACTTTTATACTAATATATTATTTTGCAGTTGAATTAAAAAACGTTTTCTGTTTTGGCGTATCTGATTCCATTTACGAGATAAGTTGTATTCTTTCTAAATTTAAACATCTAAAAAATGTTAGATATCGAAAATAATCTGAAATGAATCAGTTGTCAAAAATTTGGAGAAGTGTCCAACAAGTTTTTAACTTTTTTTAGCCAGTAATTCTCGTTTCCATACTTATGGAGGAACCATTCTTTCCCTTGATCTAGGATTTCGCCGTCCAGTTATTTGGAATTTTTGTTTTGCAGCAATTCCATATCCAATAATAGGGTTGATTAGCTTGAACATTGCCGTTTTCATTAGATATTCATGGGAAAAGAATAATAGACCCGCTTCTTATGTTAGTTCTTCAGGAAAAATTAATCTTTCTGATCATCCTTTAACATGTACTTTTCAGTTCACTTCGAGATTTTCGCAGATCCTGTCTAAATATAAAGAATTAACCGCACTTACACAGTATATTCCTTTCCATTCTAGCAAAGTTTTTCACCATATCATTACTCCTTCTTTATTCATAATGTGTCCTCTGAGGGTTTACATGACCTTCGTTTCTTACATGACCATCTGCAAAATTTATATTATCTTATCCCTACTATTAACAATATTTACAATATTTATAACTATTGACATCAATTCTTATATCTCCTTACTACCTTAATCTAGCGCAATTTTACTGTCGGAAGAGTAAGCGATCGATCAAAGCGAGACAGCAAGCGCATCTTATTCTACTTATACTAGTACATAATAAAAACGGCTTACAAATCTTTATGCTCATAATCTAGGCGACTTCAGTTTCCTTTTTCCTTCAATTTCACTTCTCTTCTATCTCATGCTCATTTTGCCATTTTTCCACTCTTATTCTTTTTCATTCGCCCCTCTAGCTCCCTGCAACTCTCTCATCCACTCTTCCCCTAAACCATCCTCCCCTAGCATCTTCGTCAGCTTCCCTCATCTTTGATTCCTCCCCTGCATCCTTCCCATATATGCTAGCACGTTTCCTCCTCCCATTTACATATTCTGCACTTTCTGTTTTCTTCATTTTCTCAAAACATACCCTCCCTTACCTCTTTTCCCAATCTGATTCTTTCTATTCTGGTCCATCTTCTCTCACCTCATCCCTTCTCTCATTACTTTAATACTCCTTCCAATTTTATCATCTTATACCAGTCATTATATTTTGATTCTTCAATCATTCCCCACCTTTCCATTATTTATCTTTCCCTGTCCTCTTTTACTAAAAAACTCCCTCCTTTTTCTTCCCATCTTGTAAATTCTACCGCCTTTCCTCTCCTTTCTTTTACCTCTCCTGGCAGACCGAAGGAACCGAAACGAGCCTCTACAAAGTAGCCTTAAACACCCCACTAAGTCCCACTTCAGTTCCTTCTTAAAAAACGCTAAACAAACGGTGATGCAATGCGGAAATGGGTAAGTGCGGTGCGTACGTAATGCGTTTCATATCGCTATCACAGCGCACTTCACGTATGACTGCGAATAATAGCCTATCTGCAACGCACGCGTTCGTTCCTGCTGCGAATAATTAATGACTAATCCCATAATAATCATCTAATTCAATCCTAGATAAATTGTGAAATTGAAATATTTCAAATTCCGTCATATATAGAAAATAATAAAATTAATTAGTCTGCCTTTTCTTGAAACGAAGTGTGAAAAATTTTCAAATACGCGCTCAGCTTTTGAAAATGATGATGGCCGTAACGCTACGGACTCACTTGTCTCCCCGCTGACCCAGTCTGACCAGCGCAGTCTCCCGTCATCAGCAGGTGTCAGCCTGTGTAACTCCGTTTTACTTACGCGTGTTATTGTAATAATAGTCACGAAGTAATAGTATTATTTGTTATTGCTATTACTTCGTGAATATTGTTAACGTGGTTTCTTTGTTTTGTGGTTTCATGGTTTTGTGGATAACTGGAATTACAGCAGTTCCTTAGATCAACGCAGCTTATTGTTAATTGCAGATTAGGTACCAAACATCAACACGTGCGAGCGATACGCGTATCAAATGATTGCGCATACATCTTTTCGGGTGATGGCGCGGCGTGCGGGACAATCCGCACGCGTGCGAGTTATTACGCCATCATGGTGCGCGCATATTGTTATCTGGGATCTTTACCTCTTCCATCATACTGCTTCCTTCAACTCCCTCCCTTCTAATCTTAGAACCTTTATCACTATGTTTCTTCTTTCATATCTTTCTTTCTTTTCTAATCTTTTTTTTTTATTTCCCTTATGCTTTTCCTTTCATTACCCATTCCAACCTCCCGTTCTGATTTTTCGATATTCACTATTCTACTTTGCAGGTGTTCTACCCTTTTATTGCGTTCATCCTTTTTCCAATTTTTCTCTATCTGCATCTCTTATTCCATCTTCTCATTTCCGCATCTCTTTTGTAAGTTTCGCCATTTGTTTCCTAATTCCCCGTAGCATTTTCTCTTCTCCTTCTTCCTGCCTTTCTTCTTTCATCTGTATTACCTCTATCATCATTTCACGTATTTGTCCTAACTAACTTTTCAACGTCTACTGTCCCTCTATTCTCTATGTTTTATGTTCTCCCTCTCTCTATTTTGATCTTTTCCGGGTGGTGTTATGATCATTTTCGGTGTTTTCAGGATGGATCATATGTCTTTATTTTCCTCGCTACTTTCTCTTTCTGTCCTATCCCTCTTCCTGTTTATAAACGGTTTGATTGAGCCAAAAGAATCTACTGCCAATCTCTCCCTCTCTACCGTTTTCATATATTGACCCCTTTTCTTGTAACTTTTTGGCGTGCAGAACACTTCCTCGTCTGAATCCATCAACAACGTTACCTGCCTCACCCTGTTACTGTAATTTCTTTCGTGCTTCCCTCCCGTTATAATCTCTCCCTAACCTTCCCTGTAGCCTCTAATCGGCTACATCTGTCTTCCCACTCTGATATCCATGCCAACCAAACTAACCTCTCATCCTACACAAAACAGTCTTAATTTCTCAAAATATTACACAACTTTTCTCTTTAATTCTTACCAACAAACAAACCATCACTCACAAAACCCTCTGACATACTCTTTCCATCAACTCACCACAAATTCCACTGCACACTATATA
>JAAAKG020133498.1:0-14146 GCA_010014905.2 Druon quercuslanigerum
AGGCGGTCGTCCTTGGGTCGCTCCGTGTCCTCAGGGTGCACGAGACTTTTGCCGGGTCGTCGTATTGATTCCGTCACGAGAGATAATTTCCAGCATCAAAATTAGAGGACCTGCTGCCTGCGGAAATGTTCTCTTGAGCCTTCGGCATTCCGACCAGGGCCTGATAGGAATCATCGTGGAATTTGGTTCACTTTCTTGAAACTGTTGTTGACGAAGGTGAAGTGAATGTTACATCACATAAGGTTGTAAATTAACAGCAAAATAGGTCTACAATTTGATCGAAATATGGCTACTTCTTTTTGTTAGTGGAAGGGGGGCATTTGAGCACCGTATTGCCAAAGAAAAAGGAATATTACAGTATTGCTCATGTCTTTGTTGAGGAAGGGAGCATTATCGTCAATACAATCATCAGCATGGATTGCGGAGATACTCTCCTACTCTAATATCTATCGCCTAAATAATTCATATTCTAAATTGGTTATAATAGGTTTACATCTAAAAACTCCACTCAACGGAAATACTCATGTTATTGGACAATTCGTTCTGGTTGTTAACCTTGTCAATAAATCTGTCCAAAGACAGGCTTTGGACTTCGACGTTTAGATGAAACTCGATCATGTCATGGATGATATACAGGATTACTTTAACACAAATACTCAGCGCAAGATACTTAAAACAATTTCCTTTTGGACTTTATGCACTCGTCTACACAAATATTCATGGATCAAAACCTGTTTGTGTTGACGCAGGCCGAAATTCCAATTTATGTCTATGCATTGCAGTCCCTAACAACTATGTTGCTCGGCTATCCTAAACTATTGATTTTTTTTATAAATAAATAACAGAATAAATTTTTTTTCGTGAGAAGTAACAGCCTTCGTCATATTTCTATGACTTTCTACAATTGATTGAAAATAAAATTTTTACAGCCGTGAAACAAAACAAATAATTTGTTGTGTACATAACAAAATTACAAAGAATTTTTCTCTTCAATCTTTTGAGGCTGAATAATTATGTTATTTTTACAGAATCCACCATTCAATAATAGAAAATCATTTTATAAGCGGGCGGGGAATCTGACATTTTTCGATTCCTTATGCTGGGTTTGGGTCAAATTTTTTATCAGATTTGAGTATTTTTGGGCCAAAAGACCTAAATATGCACGTTGGTAACCTAATGTTTTTGGCGCTAAGCGCTAAGTCAAAAGGGCAACGATATCATGAGCATTAAACTCAGGTAACAAAAAATGAAGTTGGTAGGCCTAATAGTTTTTGCAGTAGGCATGCTAACGGATGAACAGCCATTTTTTCGGCTGCATAAGGGTTTCCAATGAAATCCTCACAATGAAACATAGTTTTTGCATTTGCTCATCCGATAATATTTAATATTTATTTCAACAAACTTTATTAACAAATGTCCAATTTTGTATTCGGCTATCTTGAAAAAAACTTATTTCAACATAATACTCTGAAATTAACTAGTATTCAAAGTTTATTCGAAAAAATTTGTTTTTGTAATACGAATTTTTATGGACAAATTTATCTCATTTTAAGTATTGAAATACATGAAATTCTGGTTAGATACTTAAAAAGAACTGTCACTGTGATAGTTATCAACTGTCTACATTTATATTAACAAATTTACTATTTGGCCGTTAATCGGAAGTTTTAATTTAAAGATAAGTAAGACAAGAAATGTATTTTTATGAGAATACTATATAAAAATAACGGTTGTACATCGTTATCCAATTTTCATAAAAATAGTGGATTTGATAAGTTAATAACCATCAATTGGTATAGGATAAGCAAACAAAAAAAAAAAACAAAAAAATTACGTGTCATCGCCTAGTAATTTGGGGATTGGTTCTTCTCGGGAAGAAAATTGTTTTGATTATGGCAAAAACTATTTATGAACATTAATTCTTTTTTGCCGATGAATTTTTTTAATTTAGTAGAAGTTAAACTCCCACATTAAATAGAGTAATCCGAAACAGAATCACGCTCGACCCATGTAGATGCCCAGAACGAACTTTGAAATAATTTCTCGTTCTACGTACCGTCTAGAGCCCGTCTTCATCCAGGTAAACTCCCACATCTCTTAATAAACTGATCCCGGATACAGTCACGTTAGATCCGCTTAAGTGCTACAACAAACTTTAAAATAATTGTTCGCTCTACTTGCCTGATAAATGAGTGACCCCATATTGAACCATTTTAGACCCATATCGATGCCCTCAACGAATTTTGAGAAACAATTTCCATGTACGGAGCCCGGACTTAACCTAGTTATACCCTGCTTAGCCCCTGTTTTTCAATCAAAATAATGTAATTTCTGGTTCCTATTACCGATGTTGAACCCTCTTACACCCACGTGAAGTAACGTACCAGGCATCACAATTTCCCGTTTGAATCCATTTAGGCCTGATTATAGGGCCCAAGTATAACACATAACGCGGGTAGGTGCCTACGTTCGAATGTTCAGTGTTCTCGGTGGGTCTAACGCGTGTTCAATCCGGGTCTTTAACGGTTTTAATGCTAGCCTAATAACAGAATTAGGTATGTTAACTTATGATTAATGTCATTACAGTTACACAACCTAATTTTTTTAATTAAAGAGTTTAATGTATTTTGGGTTTAATATATTCTTCCTTTTTAAATCTTAAATTTCGCTGGAGGATAAAGAAATTAGATAATATTTTGTCATAATTTTTTCAAGATATTTTGAAAAAACTGTCCGCAATTTTATTAGACTTGTAAAAACTTTATTTATTAATACAGACCTACGAAAAAGTATTTGGTATAGGAAATTAAATATTAGGATAAATATAGTGAAAGTTAAAGCGAATTACCAATATTATTATTCTGATAGTAATGCCCATACTTCATTTCCTATCATACTTTTTTATACGGATATGTCATGTATTACTATGTGATTTTCGATACTTTTTATTTGTTTTTAAATATTAAAAGTTTATAAATGCTCAAAATTGAAAATTTCGAATGTGAGTGAAATGCAGACGATTTTTAAAGGTTGCGAATGTAATTTCCCGAAAATTTTGTTCTCCCGTCCGCTAAAGTAATTTATTTAGGTAATATAACTATTCAATTTTTGTTAAATTCTATAATAGTTATTAAAGTTAATAATTATTTTTTACAGAATCAGACCTGAAGGAAAGAAGATGAGGGCCAACGTGAAGTTATATTTTATTTTTGGCCTAAGCGTTATATTAGTTATTGGTGGAGTAACAGTAGGAGTTTTATGGGGTTCAATAATTGAAACCATTCTTAATAACGTATGTATAAAGCAGAACTATGTAGAAGCTTAACGTACAGTGGAAACATTGGGGGTTTTAAATATCTAAATCCATTCATGAAGAGTTATGGTGATACATGCTTTTTATATATAATTACATACTATTTTTTCCGATGAATATCCTTGAGGGACTGGCAGTTCCCGCTCAACGACGAGATAAGGCTGTTGATACAACTTTAATTTTTCTAGATGTCAATAAAAAATATCGAATTGAATTAATTTTACGACGAAAAAAGTCAATATAAGATAGTTTATTCCTATTATATGGATTTTAACTGTACGTTTAAGCTGTACGTAAAGTACAACCTATATTTCTTTGTACGTGAAGCATTCTTTGGAGAGCTGGGCAATCTGAAAAAAGTTGTTTCGATTTTCATGGCATAGTATATATCGACTCAAGACACTATGTAAAATAATTTCCCATGTGGTGTGCGATGGCCACCCACACACAGGTAAACCATTTGCTTTAAATACCAAAAAAATTAAAATGAAAATTTGGTACAAAACTTATATATTTTTTTATTTAATAACTCATGCCCTTTTTGATTTTTAAACAAAGAAACTACAAACATTTTCTATGATGTCTACTTGTTACCCAAGAGAAAATAATGAGATCGGAATCAGTTTAAAACTTATACAATCAAGTTTAAGACTGCGATATTCAAGTAAGTCAATAAAGCACGGGCCATCTTACACTCGACTCTCTCAATCTCCAGTGCGTAGGTTATAACTAAGTCCGATCCCCTTATTCTGCCTTATTCTTTCAATCAAATAGGTAAATCCTTCTGCAAAGTATCTTATGCTTAGGTCGATATATACTATAATGTACGTGAATGCCATGAATATCTGAGACATTTTTTTAGGGTGACCCGCTCTCGAGAGAATGCCTCATAAATTCTTTAAAAATTAAATTTTACTTTCTTTGACAATAGGAGCTGACCTTAACACAGACGTCGCAAACTTTTAAGATATGGAATGTTAATCCAATACCTATATATTTATCATTTTATTTATTTAATTGGACTAATCCTCATCAATTTAATTGTCACGATTGCCCGAAGCCTAATTTCATAGAACACGGCCCTTATGTGTTCAGGTAATAATCAATACCCATTCTATAAAAATTATTACGGTGAACATAAGATAGAAATATTTTTACTTTTGTGTTTTCTTTGAATAGTGAAATGGACTACAAAGTAGATAAAGTTTGGAATAAGAACGGCACTATAACGTTTCATAGACGCAGGTTTTGGACGTTCGAGCCGAGTATGTCTAATGGAACATTGTCTGATAAAATAACGAACTTAAATCCAATCGCTGTGGTAAGTATATAATATAGTACCCCGCGGTAAACAGCGATGCTTGTCAGATTAATCCAATTTATTGTCTGCTGGAGGGAACCAAACCTTGCGAATAGTAGCAGGATATAAAGAGATAAGGGACAATTTTCTGAAAATTTCTTTTTATATTGACTATTCTTCAGATATCTAATACACATTACACATCGTGCTGAAAGGATTTGTTGGGAATCGCTTTTTTATAGTAGTAATAAAAAGCTGGGTTTGCAAAAATTCTGGGAATTTTACAGTCTTTAAAGTAAAATATGCAATTGATTAGAGAAACAAAAATATACTTTCAATCTGATGTATTTCTGAATCAATACTAAAAAAGTTTGATTGCTAATTATCATCCATTTATGGCAAAATATAGCCAGAATTTGATAATATCGGGTTGACATTCTTATCCATATCTCGAAAAGGAGTTTTTATTTTTGTACAAATTTGACAATTAGATTTTTCATGAGGATTTGAATTCACTTTTCAGAAGTTATGAAATTCTAACCTCCAAATTGAAACCTTATTTTCTTGAAACCTGTCAGACATTTTCCCGCAAACGCGCGGCACTGACAAAATATATGAGTAGCTCTCTCATTTTCCCTTCTGCAAAGGCAACAGAAGGGACATTCCGCAAACCCTATCTTATGTATGTGATAGCTTGAGTATTTCCTTCGCTCTGTTCGAGTTTAGCTGTTCAAGAGTGTTTTGGCCTTTCTGCAACCAGATGCCCATCCTTACACATTCTGATGTTCCTCGATCAGGCAACTGATCAACTGAACAACTTCAGTGAATAACCTACTGGAAATGCCTACAACAGGCTCAGGTTCAGTCAAATGTTACCTGGCTACTAGTTTTTCTAGCCTGTTCGATATCTCATTGCCCTTAGGGCCACTGTGTTCAGGGAAATAATATTTGTCAAAAACAGTGGGTATAACTATAGCATTTTCCTTCGTGTTTTAATTAACAGCTCTGCAAAAAGTGATTTTCATCGATTAATAAAACTTTGTAAATTTAGAGTCTTCAGAATATTTAGAATGCAAGGCAACTTCTGCATTCCACAAGCGATTATCAATTTAAGCTTCGTAAATTAAAAACTAAAAATAACATAGGAAGACCCCAATATTGGTAAATATTGGTTACTATTTTCCAGTATAGTGGGTTTAAAATTGATAGATATTTTTCAGCAAAATGAATAATAGTCGAAAGCACTTATTGTAGGGTCTTTTGTTGCTAATTTGTATATTAGACCTAAGAAAGGGACCTAACTATCGGGAGCTATATTTAAAAATAGGTGTGATTGAAGGCTTGTTTCAATACAGGAACTTCATGAGAGGGTCTCACTTTGCAGTTCATTAAAAATTCGAATATTTCAGATAAAATAATAATTTTTTATTATGAAAAATTAACTAAAAACCTTTGATGAGTGTAAGAAACTAAAAATAAATTTTTTTGGGAGCTTGGATCCTTTTTACGCGTAGGGACACTTCAACCGGCAATGCAGTATAACGTGTTATCTTTTGGATATATTTGGTTATCATTTATTATACTTTCGTATGCACTTGAAGATAATCTTCATTACTAACAATGTTAACCGACTTCCATCAACCTTTTTTTCACTTTTTTTCTAATCGTATAAGTTAATTACAATTTAATTAAGTCATATTCTCATAATTTAAGTTTTTGTAACTGGCTTTAATCTTATAATAATGACAGGTTCATCCGATTTAGGTTAATCGAATGTTTTACGATTTATTTATAAGATTAGAAGTTTGTGAAGCTCGAAAAAACCTACAGACGACTGTACTGGAGTTTAATATTTTTTGCACTATCTCCTCTAAAGTTGAATTTGTCATGCTTGTAAATTGTGACTTAAAAACCATATTCCAGCGGACAGCGCGTAAACAATATGTTGCGTTTGCGCAGTTTGTATATGATTTACATGACGCGGTTGAAGACGTTGTGCATGCGCAATTTCGCGATCAGATACTTTAGACACGGGTCATGCACTGTTTAAAATCGCTGAGTTAGTCTGAAAGTATAATAGCTTCGACGCCGATCTGCACAACCCCGAAAAAAAGAAAACGAATATAAAAGGAGAGTAAAATAGGCATTGTAAAAGGATATTTGATGAAGGTGTATTCCTTTCAAGTAAATTTAAAGTTTTGCAAATATTGTAAGAACTAATAATACAATACGCGATGATGTTTTAAGTGGAAAATTAGGAGAATGGTTAATTTAGAGTTCATCGTTTACCGCTGTTATATTTAAACATTGGTCGCGAGCGCTGAAGGTGACAACAGTCGTCTCTAGATTGTTTCTTAGAGCTACCATCTGCCACTACACAGGTTTTTAATCGCTTGCTTCCTGATGGTCGAGAAAGTTTATAACAATGCGACAAGCGTTTCATAAAACCGACTTCGGAGCTGCTTTTGTATAATGCCGGCTGCATCATTAGTTCGTTAGTTTTGATGTGTGTGGAGGGGGGGGGGGGTGCAGCACCCCGGCGCTCAAGCTATATAGCATATCGTGCCACACTCGTGTTTATTCTCAAGTCAGTGCTTCGAATCCGGCCATTTTTGCCGAGTGTTTTTGGATCTCGGCGTGTTCGTTGTTATCAACATTCTGAGAATATACCTCTCAGGTTCCAGGCGTACCTATTGCGCAGTAATTGACGTCTTCCTTCGTCACTGGCAAAGTGATCCTCACCCATTTTGCTATTCGGCAGCCGCCCTACCACACCACAGAAAGGCAAAACGGACAAACTAGGATGGGCGGAGTGATTCCTCTGAAGTCATCAGTTAGGTGCACAATTTCTAAGCACTGTCCTAGTGTGTTATGTAAGAATATGTGTGTAGGTGTGTTTAATACAAGGTTAGGCCCTCGATAGGCCCATTTATTCTTAATGCAGCACTAGCTTTTTCTGAGGGGACCTACAGTTAAACGTAGGTTCCGAACCACTGAAGCCCAGGTAGAATTACATAGAAAAATTTACATTGACCGGCTCAGGGATTGAACTTGAGTCCTGCACGGAAGCCGGACGCGACATCACTTGAGCCGCCGAGGCTCCTCGCCACATCATTGCGTCTGTGCGTATGTTCTTTCTGAGTCATTACACGGCAACCATCATGAATGTACTCGATTGATTCGATGATATCTCTGCATAATCGGCACCGGTCAACTGCGTCTTATTGTAACACGTGTTTGCAATTATTTATGGTTCTGACAACCCTGTCTTTCTATTTCTGAATACAGGACGCCCCTTTCGCAGCTAAATATTGGATGCCTCACTATCCATCTCATGTTGATTTAACGTTTTGGGGTGCTCACCATTTATTAGTTTCTGTCCTCATTGCCTTTCTAATTCCTGTATGGTTTCTGCATTACGTATGATGTTGTAAAGCACAACATATCGCGTGCTGTTAAAATAGCCCCGCAACTATATAACTTGTGACTTCACAGTTTTTCGACATCTACAAAGCCCCTTTCCTCTATATCGTGGTACAACTACCGTTTCAATCACCTCGATGTCTCTTTCAAACTCGTTCTTTAGCTTTGCGATCCCTATTCCCCGCTGGCTAAAAACACTGTTCTGCATTTATCTAGTCTGAACTCCATGTGGATATAATTGGAAAACTTCTTTGTGACATCGATCACTTTCTGGTCTGAACTAGCATATAGCTTCAGGTCATGCATGTATTGAAGATGGGTCACATGATGACCATCCTCATTATTATGTATTCTGGACCCATGATACATGCTATTTATTGTTTTGCTCAGTTGGTTTAGCGCTAAAAGGAACAATAGTGCACTGAAGCAGTCTCCTTAAAAAATACTCATGATCAAAATACTTGATTCTTGTACCCAAAAGTATCAGCGCATGACTTAAAAAGTGAATGATGCGTGGCCAGATCTTGTAAAATTTTAAGACTTCAAGCAAATAGTTATGCGTAACGGTAGGAAACGATTGCTTATAGTCGATGTTTGCCATGTGCAAGTTCCTTTGATGTTTACGAGCTTAAATCATAGTTATAAATAGTTCTTATGTAAGGATATCATTCACGTCGCAATGATAATATACCTTCTCTGCAGTGATAGCTATGAGGCATTTATAAATTGTAGGAAGAAAGGCTATCGGTTGAAATTTATATGGGTTTTAAGCATGTGGTTTTTTAGGCAACATATACGTAGTATCCTGGAGCATACAGCCTGGCATCAGATCTGGGTGCTTGATTATCTTCTGAAGACACCTTGTGAACGCAGGATGCACTCTCTTCAGGTACTTGTACTAGAAGTTGTGCATCTTGACAGGTCATGGAGCTTTCCAGTTTCTTGCTTCACTTTTAAGACCGTTGAAACATCTAAAGCTTTGATGTTTGTCAGCTGCATGTCAGAGCTATTGCTAGCTCTGGTCTCTTCTAGTTGGAACCACGCAGCATCTAAATTGCATTGGTTCATTTTTCCCCAAACAACCGACCTTCTTTCATCTGTTTTAAAGGTTCTATAATATCATCCAATGTTGATGGTGGTAGTGTCTCGATGTAACGAGGGTGGATGATTTTAGCAACATTCTGGTTCTATTTCCTTTTTTATATTGAGTTAATCGATCCAACTTGCACCTTACTTTGCTAACATCCATATCTAACCTGATCATCCATGGTGTATCTAGATCCTTTTCTCGGACGAAGACTGCATTTGTAAGCATTTCTAAATACTTTTCAGCAAATTTCGTTCCTAAATTGTATCATTTTTTCATTTTTGTTTCAAACTTCGCACTTTCGTAATAGAGACACACCAATTCCTTTTTCATTCTGGTATCCCACTTGATGCTCTATCGCGGTATTTCTATCGAGGAGGTTTTTCTGTAAATAGCTAACGCTAGCCAAAGGATCCATAGCAGGCACAGTTGATGTTGCACTGCTCACCGTCTGTCGTAGATGTTCTGACAATCCATCATGTCGATGCATTTCCTCATGCAAGCTCTTGCGTTTCTATAAATTTTTATATCTCTTGAAATTAGGGTCTCATTCACACATTCTAATCATTGTTGTCTCTGTTTGCCACTCGGTACGCTGTCATTTACTTTACCTCGATATACTTGTTTCGTCAGTCGTTCACCTTTCGTTCCCTCAACATGCCCAAATCATCTCATGGAACTTCTTTCCCACTTGTTAGCCAGTGTCTCCTCCTAATCATATTCTTTGAGAATTCTCTCATTACTGACTTTGTTTAATAGCGTTTTACCGCACATATTGCGGAGGAGTTTCATGCTAATCGCGTTACTTTTACTCTTATCATTTTCTTGGTAGTGCCAGTTCTCGCTACCGTACAGCAGAGTAGGTGTCAATGCAGTATTATATACCGCCATTTTTGCTAAATAATTTACCTAACTATGTTGATATGTTTATGATTTTTCAAAATAAATTTTGAATTCTTATTTCTAATCGAAAGTTTATTATGTTACAGACTGTTGGGTACATAGTAAGATTTCAAAAACCACTTATGAAAAAATTTGCAAGTCTTCTTATGAATGCAGTCAACGAAAACATGATTATCACAAGGAATATATCACAACTGATTTTTGATGGATTTGACGACAAGTTGCTATATATTGCTCGAAAACTCAACATTACATCAATTCCTTACGACAAATTCGGCTGGTTCTATGGGGTGGGTAAATAGTTCCGTATTTGGTAGAAATGTCTAAGCTTCTAAATTTACAAGAATATGTAACTATGACTATGTATGATGAAAATAAGTAGGTAAATTGACATACATTAATTATTAAATAATCCAGATTTTTCAGTTGCATTCAAAAACTCTTATTGTATGATTTAAATAAATCAAATCTTTTGGATTAAATACAAAATTAGATGTAATTTTATAAAATACATAAAAAAAGTTATGAATTTAACATGTAGCTACATATAATATTCTTTTTTATTCTTTAGCGAAACGGTTCGGAAACTTACGAAGGCACATATAGTATTAAGACAGGAGAAAATTCTTTATTTGATGTAGGGCAACTGGTGGAATGGAATTACTCCAACAAAACAATATATGATGATGGAAAATGCAGTGAAATCCAAGGAACGGTTGGAGATCTTTGGCATCCTTTCACGAGTAATAAAAATGCGACACTACCCGTTTTTTCATCCGACATTTGCACGTAAGTAAACCATTAAAAATAAATTAAAAGCTTCGAAGTCTTGTAATTTTTATAAAATAACGAATAGCGGAGAGTGACAGATAACATAAAATTTGAACACAGATTGTTTATCTAAAATTTTTTTTTTTATCTTTGAAAACTTCCCAACCAAGGGCACTCGGTACTTGGTTGGGACACGTCGTCCTTGGTTGAGACAGTTTAGCACAATGTTTATTTATGAATAAGTAGTTAAGCTAAAGTAATAACAAATATAAGAAGCATTTATAAATCCAAAAAATGTGTAAGGGAAACAAGGTTTCATGGTTGTTTTACCTAAAAAATTGCCTGTTTTGTGAGTGTTCAATTTTTATCAAGGGAATTATTTTTTGTCCATCTAGAACGTATTAACAAATCTTAAAAATGTCGAATAATAAAAATTATTATTTTTAAGTGAAAATCCAGTTATTCAATCAACAATTAATACTCGATACTCATATTTTAAAAAAGCATTCGTAATAACATGTTTAAAGTTTATAAATCGAAAGAAAGGACTTCTGCCAAGTGATTTCCGTTCATATCTAGGAGAAAATTTAAAAAAATGATTTTCAGTTTAGCCATTTATTCCTTATAATAAAAGAAAACTAACGTAATTTTTTCCCTACTATGGATCGTTCCAACTAAGGGCACGCTCCCCTACATCCTTTTAAATACGCTAAAATACATCCGTAAGAAATAATATAAAGGACTCCTCACCAAATGTACAGTAAATGGCTTTATGTGAAAAATTCTTAATATATTTTTTTGTATTTTTAAACCTACAAAGTAATAATCTGAAAGAAAAAAGTAAGAAAAATGGACAGTTTTTTAATCAAAAATGGTCAAAGTTTCAATTTTTTCATGTATTATAATAGACAAATGCTTATTTTAGTGAAAAGTTTTTTTTCTCTCCTAAACTCTTTGTTAGATTTTGCTCAAAGTTTCACATTTTGATTATTAGTCTTACCGAAACAAAAGGGTGTTTTCATACTTGAAGCATCCAAGTATGGAAATCATCATTTCTTAGTAACTAAAGTCACTAGAAATTTTTTATTTAACTGCTAGTGTATGCAAACATTTTCAAATAAGTAGATGAATTTTTCTAAAGCGTTGCTTAATTGTCTCTTATTTTGAGAAGCAGAGAAATTAACTTTTCGTAAGGAATAAATCACCAGAGATCAGGCCTACAATATCATTTTAAAACATACATATAGGAAGTGTGCTTTAGGAAACTTCCATTACAATTTATTTTCCAGGTAGTTAATTCATCCCTTAATTATTGAAACCAAGAAATCAATATTTTATACGGGAGAACGTACCACAGATTTTTTTATCAATACTTTGATCAACAAAATCACTTTAATACATACATAGGAAGCGTCTTTTAACAGGATTTTTTGCCTGGAGGGCGCCAGATCGTTTGTAAACTTAAGATACCCTCAAACGATCGAAAGGTGTTTTATAGAATTATACTGGTGTTTTATAGAATTATATCGGGTTACTCCGGCTAGTTCAACACAGAGAGGGGTAGGGCTAGGAAGAATCTGAGCAAGGAAAAGAAACAATTAATACTCAACAAATGAAGTATGACCACTCATACGGGTCACAAAATCAGTCATTTATTGAATGGCCTTGAATGCCTCACATGTAAAAATTACTCAATTACGTAGAAAAAACAATCGAAATTCATAGAGAAATCATCTACTCTGAAATGAAATTATCGGATACACCTTTTCGTCCAGGGACCGTATCCGCCCCTAGCTTATACTAATTTCATCATGTCAGAGGCTTCACTCCTACAATTACCCGGCTCACTTAATATTTCGTCTAAAGTTCCGGTCAGATTCTTCAAACATGGCATTGACCTTCGTGGACCTTCAATGTCAAGGTGCCGCGCCATGTTGGAAAAATACCGGTTGACACTTGAGACTCACGACCCGTCGCCAGAACCGATATTTAATTCCTCTACCACGCGATCAAAGGACTAACAGACTCCCTTACGAAACACAAGAATAATTACCTACTTTTCTACTATTATTATTTATGGCACGCTTCATTCGATCCCCACCACACTGAATCCCGGATACGCACTTATGGTTTGGAGGCGAAATGAGAAACACATACCTTTCAATTATCCACTTTTCGTATTTGAGCAATTTAAGGCTTGATGCCCAAGCCAATGATGGTAGTCCGGTTCCAAAATTTGTAGGACGATTAAATAATTCGCCCAGTCAACCCTATATGGCGAAAGTTTAATTAATATTCTTGGCGTCGTTCAAGGGGGGCAAGACTACTTTTAGGGTGGACAGTTAGATGGTCGAACACATAGTGAGAGTAGACGACGCCGAGTACAGGGTTGGAAATTAGGCCATAGAGTACGCGCCTAGAACGCCAACTACGCTACGCCAACGCATGTGAAGGCACATTTAAATTATAGTGGTTCGCCATTTTTGCTGTTCCCTCCCCACTCGGCTAAGAGCGTTCTACAGTATCTGGACATTGTGAATGGCCACTTCCCGCATATGCGCCTCGTGCGCGACGCAACAGTTAGTCTGGCGCACCTACTTTACGTAGTGCGCGCTTGAAGATACCGGCTGCTCGTGTTTTGAAAGTTCGAATACTAACAGCCGGTGTAGAACTCCGCGTGGCCGTGTTTTCCCTCCTTTCATCGTGAATTGGAGGTGTCGTGGCCGGTTCAATGATTCACGACTAATTAGTGGTGAATCTCTGGTTGTTGGTTGTGTGTGGGTGTGTAATGGAGTGTGATGTTAGGGCCCACCGGTCCCAAGAATGCCTAGCGAACAAAATAAGCAAAGAGTTCGCAGGCATTAGTGAGTGAATTTTATTTTAGTTTATAATACCCCCCAGTCTGGTGACGGATCGGAGTGGTCCATGAACAATCCCTAGGCCTTAACAGGATTGATTCAAGGCAACAGGCCGTCCCCATTGAGGCTTCTGTCGTATGACAGCGTCTAAGAATCTGTGCTCAACGAGGTATGTCTTACTACATAAATTTTATACTTAATAAACTTGATTGGGCGTAACAATAAGTTCAATTTGGACGTAGAACATTATACCACTCACAATATATATATATATAATAAAATCACAAAATCGACAAAATCACGACTTGCCAGAATGCTACGAAGCGAGCGTAACCCCTGAAGGAGAGAATTACATGGCACGACTGCATGCTCTGTGGTGCGAGAAACACCCAGAGCTATAGCACTTTTCGCGCCAACGTCTGCAAAACCATGCTGAAGTACTCCACAAAAGGGGCTATGCTAGGGATGCACCTACTCTACCAGAGTCAGAA
>JAAAKG020133499.1:0-14146 GCA_010014905.2 Druon quercuslanigerum
TTTAATTATTAATTTTAGATGTTAATTTTGTTTGTCTACTGGTCTATATCAATATTATTAAAATATTGATCAATCTTGAGATTGCGAAAAAATGTCCGGAAATCTGAAGGTCCTGGGTTCAGATCCCAGCAGAGATAGAGACATTTTTTCACAATATCAAGATTGATTAATATTTTAATAATATTGATATAGATCAGTAGACAAACAAAATTAACATCTAAAATTAATAAGTAAATATTTATAATATTTTTAAATCAAATATAAAAAAAAGTTATAAATAGTATATTTTTCATCATACATTTTGTATTTATTAACAAAAATGAGAAAAATCTTCTTTTTAGAAGAGTACCGATTTTTGAAAAGTACTTTAATTCAGTCCGAAATATTTTTCACCTCTAAAATTAGCCAGACAGTGCATTTGTTAATTTTTTCAGGTAAACTCTATACTCGAAAAAACACGAATTATATAAATAAATAATTGTAAGATTATTTAAAAAAATTATACAGTTGTTATCCTTAATTAAAAAACTCATAAGTCCAGAAAATTCTTACATTTTGCGACCTAACTGAAAAAACAAATGTTTAAAGAAATAAAAAATTGTATAAATAATAAAAATTAGCTGCAAGATTAATTAGTATTCCTAAATTATCGACTAATGATTATTCATGAAAAAAGTCATTTATATCAAAATTAATAATTAGTCTTTATTTTCTAAAGAATTAAAAAATATTTATTCAAATATAGAATTATTTGTAAGACACAATTGCATTTAAATAATATTTTAGATTTACCAAAACCTAAAACTTTTCCAAATTTCGAGATTGTTTAGGCTTTTGAAAAACAGTAGAGTGAGAGCATTGAAATTCTTTAAATACTAGAATACAATAAATAATAATTACCCTTAGAATTTGCATATATATTAATTAAAGAAATTTATAGAAACAGGAAATGTAAAAAATGTAAAATGTGAATATTTCTGGTTAAATATTTTCACTTTTGATTAACAATTCATGTAATTATTCAAAATTCGTCCTTTTTAAATAATTCTTGTTTTAGGAAAATTTATCATCGTTCATGAAAAATGTAAATCTTTGAGTCAAAATAATCTGGTCCAGTTAGGAATATGTTTTTTGCCAGAACATTAATCTTTTTTGATGATAACACAGACACACAAAGAAAAACCGTTTTGCGGGTCTGAATATCAGACCGTGTTCACTGTATGTTTTTGGGGTCGCTGAATCTGAATCCGAGGTCCAAGTCTCCCAAGCACTTCAGGATTCGAATATAACCTTAAAAAACCTCATGCAATTTTTTTCGAGTCTGGAGGTCAGACCAGGTTTATTATATGGTTTTGGGGTCGCTGAATCTGAATCAGGGACTTAAGACTCCTAAGCACTTCAGGCTTCGGATATAACCTCAGAAAACCTCATGCAATTTTTTTCGAGTCTGGAGGTCACACCACGTTTATTATATGGTTTTGGGGTCGCTGAATCTAAGTCCGAGGTCCAAGACTCCCAAGCACTTCAGGATTCGGATATAACCTCAAAAAACCACATGCAATTTTTTTCGAGTCTGGAGGTCAGACCACGTTTATTATATGGTTTTGCGGTCGCTGAATCTGAATAAGAGCAAAAAAAATCAGAAACTTAGGGTTCTGACATAACCTCAAAAAATTTTATAAACCTTTTTTTAATATCTTTTTCCGGGTCTGGAGGTCAGACCACGTTCATTATATGGTTTTGCGGTCGCTGAATCCGAATCAGAGATTTAAAAAAACCCAGAAAGTCAGGGTTCTGACATAACCTGAAAAAATCTCATAAACCTTTTTTTGTATCATTTTCCGCGTCTGGAGGTTATACCAAGTTTATTATATGTTTTTGGGGTCGCTGAATCTGAATCCGCGGTTCAAAACCCCCAAAAAGGCAGGGTTTTGATATAACTTAAGACAAAGTTCTTACCATTTTTTTAGAGGCCGGGAGTCAGACCAGAAGAATTTAATGTTTTTGGGGTCGCTGTATTCGAATGCGATGTTCAAAATACCCTAGAATAGCTGGTGTATTTGAGAACTTGGATGCGGATCCAGCGACCCCCAAAACATATAATGAACATGGTCTTACCTCCAGACCCTGACAGACGTTTCAAGTAAAATTTTGGAAGGAATCTGCATTATCATCAGAGAATAACAGAATTTTCTAAATTCTTTACAGACTAAATGGAAAGAAAAAGTAATTTCTTTTTAGAAAAAATTTAATTAAAAGAATTAATAATTCTAGTTCCTTAAGTATATCTGCATTAATTTTATTTTATTTATTTTATTATATATAATGTAAAAGCTTATCAATTTCTATTTACTAAAATGAATGCAGAATTAGTTAAGGAATCAGAATAATTAATTTTTTTCTAAAAAAAGATTTACCTTTTCTTTCAATGTAGTATGTAAAGAATTTATAAAATGCTGTTATTCACTGATGATAATGTAGATTCCTTGACCAATTTGACTTGGAACATCTGGCACTTAATTCCCAGCGGAGCGAAAGAAGCAGTTTTTGTAGTCGCTGAATCCGAATCCGATGTTCCAAATACCCTAGAATAGTTAGGGTATTTTAGAACTGAAGTTCAGATTCAGCGACCCCTCCAAAAATATAATAAACGTGGTCTGACTTTTAGGCTCAGAAAAAGACGCTCGAAAAAAAATGTATGGAGTTTTTAGAGGTTATCTCAGAACCCTGAAGTGCTGATGTATTTTGAACATCAGGTTCTAAATCAGTGACCCATAAAACATATAATAAACGTGGTCTAAACTCCAGAGCCAGACAAAGATATTCGAAAAAAATGTTGATGACGTTCGCTGAGGTTGTGCTAAAACCCTGACGTGTTAGAGTTTTTTGAACCTCGGATTTGGATTCAGCGACCCATTGACATGCTGATGGTTTTTGTACCTTGGATTCAGATTCAGCAACCCAAAAAAACATAGTAAACATGGTCTGTCCGCCAGACCCGAAAAAACATTTTTTTGTGTGGATGGACTTTTTTATGTTTTTTATTAAAAATTTGTCGATTGCAGTCGAAAGTCAACATTTCTGGCTAAAAATAAATGAAAATACCTTTAAAAAAAGCGAAATGTGTCGCTGGCTCCGACATTTTCCAAAATAAGCTTTAAATAGCGGGGTCATTAAAACGTTTCGCTTGCCCCGATATTACCCGAAATCAACTTAATACGGGCGCATTATTATCGTGTTAATTTTTTTAAATTTTTGCAACAAACTTTAATACCTAAAAGTACCTTTCTTGCCGCAAACACCATGGTGGTACCAGCACACAGTTTGTCTGGCCCCACCATAGTATTTACCACAGAGGAAGTAGTTTTTAGGTATCGAATTTTGTTACCAGAGAAAAGTTCCCTAAAATAAATTGTATTTGAAGGGACTTGATTTTAACGCCTTATCGTTACTGTCACATTTTTAAATAAATAGCTTATTTTATTTTTATGAATTTAGATGCGGAGGGAACTTCTGAAGATCAAAGGTCAATCAGGCGAAAACTGAATCCTCCTGATACTAGTGACTATAGTTTTCTAACACTTCATCCACCTCTTCCTTCGGTTCGAAATCAACCAGCTCAAGCAGAACCAGTCTACATAAATCCAATAAGTGAACCTATTCGCCAGTACGTCATTCCAAATGATGCTCGTGAGTATAAAACTCGGAAGATACCCCTGTTCATTTACGATTTAAGGATAACATTTTTTCTTCGGGATACCTAAAACCTAACCCCCTCACTCAAGATCCTACTTTTGGCTAGCTCTCCTCTACTCCCCTCTCCACACCTTTGCTTAGCGCATGCAGTTGTTCTTCCGATTTTCATTCTCTTGGGAATAAAGCAAACGTGAGTTCTTCTTTTGTAAGATTGTCTGATGGCCAACTAAATTCAGTTCAATTCTTAGAGGTTTGACTCTTTATTCCACACTTTTTTCTGACAACATCTTCTTTCCTACAAGTTTTTAAATACAGTAAAATAATGCAGTAACCCGCTCTGTTCTTACGTTTAGGTGTGATGGGATTAAGAAGTCAAGTGCCAGCTGGCATAAAACAGAACCTAGCTGGTCTTGTTGAATATAATTTTTTGCATCCACATCCAATACTTACTGCTTCAGTTCAGAATCAAGCAGAAGCTCAAGGTTCTCTTGGAAAAGAACCTAGACGCTACTTTCAAAAGCTCTTACAGTCCGATCTTCCCCGTATTGATATGGTAGAAAACACACCTGTTGTTCTACACTTTTCGGATAAATCTAAATACGTAGGAGTTCTCACACGTTACCGCTCACCAGTAAGTCCTTCATGGATTTACACACCAGTGCCGGGGGATAAATACATAGTTTATTTAGTATCGCCAAGTCGATTATCTTGGATTGCAGAACTTGGACGGAAGAATCAACCTAACCTGACTCTGGGTACTACTCGACCAAAAAACGTTACTTTCACATTAAACGGACATGTTGAATTATGTGCAAAGCTTGAACCTTTCGGGAAACTTACAGGAAAACGTCTATTTGTTACACGGCAAGAAAACAAACACCACGTTTTTTTAAATACGGTAGAGGCTATTACATACAATGGAATGCTAAGAATTAGTCGTCAGTAATTCACTTCAAACCTTTCCGAGATCCTTATTCGATTCCATCAAAAGAATTTTTAGCAGAAGGTCCGTGTCCAATATTATGGAAGCTTCCACATTTAATTGCTAAACGTAATTATGAAACAATCTGAGTGAAGTCCTTTATTAACTAGAAGTATGTGTTATTTTGTGAATTAAACTCCACTTTTCTCCTATTTGCTTTTCTTTTAATCGATTTTGTATTTTCTCAGCAGGAAAAATGAAATAAAAGCATTATGTTTGAAGAATTTAGATTTCCATGATTTTTTTTATCCTGTCTCTAGGTTTA
This sequence comes from Druon quercuslanigerum, assembly GCA_010014905.2. Classification (NCBI taxonomy): domain Eukaryota; kingdom Metazoa; phylum Arthropoda; class Insecta; order Hymenoptera; family Cynipidae; genus Druon; species Druon quercuslanigerum. The sequence goes on from JAAAKG020133499.1 coordinate 4,944, forward strand.
TTATTTATTATTATTGTTGGAAACATTATCAAATCTTAGCAACCACGACGAAATTTTCCCATTAAACTTTAAAAAATGATCAAGAAAAACTGTTATTTCTCCTAAAATATAAAATAAAATAATTTTCTTCCTTGACCAAAAATAAAAAAGAGGAGAGAAAAATGAGAAGGCAATCAACCAAATCCCCTTTCTTCTCTTTTTTATTTCTGTCGTCTATTTTATTTTTACTGTTATCATATCACGACAAAAGACAAATAAACAACAACGTTTCAGCACTTATACAGCGCCCGTATCCAGGAAAAAAGTATCCAAACGGACAGAAACAGCACCATCAGCACGATGCTCTCTTTCTGACACCCGACACTCAAAATGAGCTTCAAAATTAAAAAAATGTCTTATACATATCTGAAACATCCGGTAAGGATAGAAAGGTAAACTAGTTATAAGCACGCCTGAAAAATGTATCATAAGCACATTACAAATTTCGAAATTTTACCTTTCACATGAGAAAAAACTTTCTGTTTTGATTAATCAACAAACTAATATTTAAGAGCAAAATTTAAATTTGCATTGAATCTTTGAAAAAGGAGATAACACTTATCAAAGAGCTTTGTTGATAATCATTGTTTGCGCGTTAGAGAATTGCAGAAAGAATTGACTTTTAGGAAAAGATATAAGATGGGCTGATATTAATACTGAAGACACAGTTCTTGTCAGATGTTATAGTTTGAGAAAGATTCAGAAAGATGACTATCATTTGAGTTTGAAGTTTTCAACTATTAATACTCCAACAACATTTTTGGATCAAAATTAAAATTTAATTCTCAAAGACTCCATTACAACTTCTACGTATTATTTCAAAAATAGCTGGGAATTTCAAAAAATTATTATTGAGAAAACGGTTCCGAATGATAATCTAATTTGTTTAAATTATATTATAATGTTTCCGAGTATGCCTTTGTTTAGTTGAGCAGGCAATTTTAAATAGATAGGACACGTACTCGATTTTGACAAAATGAATTTATCGCGGTTGCACAAGTAGCGTGAAGGAAATAAGGCAAGCGGGTTTCGTACTCTTCTGGAAAGGAGGAACGGTGATTTAGGGTGACGAAAGCGATGAATTCGAAAGCTGAGACACTGGCAAAGCAATCAAATCCTTTATATATCGGAGGATTCTTTTGGCTGGGAACGAGACTAGGAATGAGGGCAGGACAGTTGTAGGTAATTCTCTGACTGTGAAGAAAAGGACATCGTCATCGGAGCTTCTTTGGCCATTTGGCCAAAGCCTAGGCAGTGGTAGAACCATTTCCCCTTCTTCTTTTTTTTTCATTCGACAAGACACCTATCCTGCTTTTAGGTGTAGTGTGTGCACCACTCTCGCCGCTAACTCTTACGTCAGGTCTAGCAAAACCTTCAAATAGCCTCTAGAGGTTCTTTTGGTGATGTTGACCTTGAACTCTTCAGCAGCTTTACCAAAGAGTCTTCTGACAACCGCTTCAACTTCTTCCACGTTGGTAGATCAGGAGAACTATAGAAGTCTGCATATGTTGGTGCTCATATATATATATATGAGCACCAACACATGCAGACTTATGTGCCTTATTCCTTACTTGTATTGAATCCTAAAATAATTTAACAAAAAAGGAAGATTGAATACAAAATGAACTAATTATAATAATTAGTAGGCTGTTTCTCATTCCTTGGTTCTCATTAACTTCATTTTGCCTTTTTTTAGTGAAAAGAAATAAATATACGAAGATGCATTAGGTTATCATTTCATAGGTTAACGTCCGCAACTCGGCATTTCTAGTGACCGCCACCCACTGTAGGCCTGTTAATCGTCGCAGTGGAAACCTATGTCTTATCACCTCTTTATCTTTTTTTGCGACCAGCCACTCACTGTACAAGTATTTCGATCCTTCAAGAAAAACGTTTACTTTACACGTGCACATAATGATAGCGCGTTTGAAACGCCGGTAGTGTGTCAGTGCCATCTACTACTGTCAGGACAAATAATTTTGAACCCCTCGCTGTCCCTCAATACCCCGCACCCAAGACACAGAAATTCACCATTTCCTCTATAGGATTTGACCGTGCCTGACTAGGACCACTCCAGTTGCTATAAAAAGCAAATGTGCAATAAAGTTTAAGAAGTCACTTGACTCAGGTTTATTTGCAGATAAAGATACACAGATTGATTACCATGAAAGATACCTATTCAGCAATCGAAATTCAAAAAGCATTTCTCTGAATATTGATGCATACTGGAAAAATAAGAATTTTTCATGCAATTGTATCTCTTCTAAATGCTATTAGTGATGATGTGGATATCTATTCTTCGTATTGTCAAATTGCAGAAGCGAAAAAAGAATGTTATCCGACATAGGTCCATGCAACAGATTTTTCAAAGATCCTAATTTCAAACTGCCTGCATTTAGATTTACATATGAAATAAAGCTGCAATGGGGCTTTAGATCAGGGAGTGTATGATGAGTTATTTTTGGACGAAGATTCATCGAATGCGACTGTGTTTACAATATCAATGGTACCATCATGCCTAAAAGTGATTATAAGTTCGACAGTTATTTGAAGCAATCCTCTTTCTGCACTTCTCAGCCAATGCATACCAAATAGCATTTATATTTACCTAGCAATCAAAGGAAATGACGCAAAGAGTAATTTGAGAAATCAAACGCCAAGTCGAGTTATTGAAGCCAACGAGCATCACTAGACCTAATAGCGTCTTTAATACTCAGAACGGACATGAAGTAGACTATCGTAAATGGAAATGTCTGTCTAGCAGTCTCTGATACATCTTCTTCGTCTGAATGCATAATACCTGTAGATTATCGTAGATTTCAAAAACGATTACAACAGCGAGAAGATTTTTCATGGATCTTGATCTAGCTGTTTAAAAAGCGTTGATAGTGAGCTTTTCTAAAGTTTTAATAAATATTGAACTTTTCATGCAATAATTAGCCTAAAATTATGCACGAGACTTTCCGAAAAATCAGAAAATCTTACTCTGCGCCAAATTTTAAGTAAAACCAAGAGAAGAATCATAAACCTGGAAAATTTTGTATTGCCATTTCTTGACATAAAATACGAGTGTCATTAGTTTTAATATTCACGTTTATCAAAAGTATTACATTTTTTATAAATGTTTTATAAATTTTTATAAACTATCCAAAAAAGTTTTTTGATACCTAAGCAGTTGTTTGAAAATGTATTCAATTGTTTATCAACAATTAGGTGAATGAAAACGAATTCATGGGGTTTTGTTGTAATTTGTTCATTAATTTACACTAATTTCAAACTATTTATAGACAAAAACCCTTTTCCTAATTAAACTTATATAATGTAATTAACAATTTGGTATTTTATAAATAAATTTTATAAACAGTTATTCACGGCACTTGGGGTTTTCAACGAAATGAAGTGCAAATAAATATATTTTTAGACTTTTAAAGGGCTTAAATAACTATCGACAATTTTTATTTTTACAAGCAATTGTTTACAAAACTTTTATTCATTAATAAAAATTTGTAATTGTTATTAACTAAATTTAAACTTTTCAGAAAAGTTTCTGCCTATACACTTTTTAATGACAATTAAAATAGTGAATATTAATTAAATTGTTAAAAAAAGTTTAAAAATTAGTTATAAAATAGCTAAAAACAGCATTTGTTAATTAAGTTGGATAAAAAAATTATAAATTGTTATCGATAAATAACAAGGAGCGATTACTAAATAAGAGTCTACTAATACATTGAACAAAAGCAACTTTTTCCCTAATAAATGACTAATATGATAAAAATTAATTTAAACAATGATTGTTAATAATTAAAATTGTTGATTGTCATCTGAGGTCCTTAAAGGTCGAAACTATACTTACACTTTATTATGTTGAAAGAACCAAGTTTTAACGTTGAAAACTAGCCAGACAATGCATTTTTAAATTAAATTTCTTTAAACAATCATAATTTTTTAGTAGATTAATTAATTAATTAATTTGATTAAAATTAATATTAAAATATGTAAAATTTACAACTTATCGTTTCATGAAGATTTACAAAATTTTTTTAATAACACACTTTAATATAAAATGAAGTTGTGATTTTTCTACTAGCCTATTAGAGAAATGCTCAAATATTACTATTTCATTAGTAAAAAATTCTATTACTTATTTAATTGGTAAAGAATTTAGAAAAAAATTTAATTATTCGGTTAAAAGAAACTTTTTGTTACAAATTAATTTTTCGGTTGAAATATGACTATTTGGTTAACAATTAAACTACTTCATGATTTTTTTTTTATTTTAGGAGAAAAAAGTATTTTTCTTTATTTGTTGTTTTCAAATTTCAATAGGAATATTTTATGGTGGTTTTTCAAATTTGGTCGATAGATTCTTGGTTTTATTTTAAAAGAATATAATTCTTCTTGCTGGAAAATTAATTTTTTTGTTGGTGAACATTTCACTATTTCATAAAAAAAATATTAAAATTTCGGGTTAAAAAATTCCCTTTTGGGACGATCTCTTTTTCTGAAAATTTAAATATTTAAAAAAAATATCCTTTTCTTTCTTTTAACAACAATTTTTCTAAATTAATCTCCTTTAGTTGATAATTAAACAGTTTCTAAATTGAGAAATTAAACAATCACTATTTGCTTTAAAAATTAAACTATTCTTATGAAAATTAAACTTTTCGGTGAAAAATTAACTTTTTGTTGATATTTAATTAATTTTCTTGAAAATTCATGTTTTTTGATAGATAAGTCTTTATCCTAGAAAGATTCATCGTTTTGGTTTTAAATTAAAAATTTAAATTTTAAAGGCTTTTCTTTTCATATTTCTTATTTTAATTAAAACTTCATTTATTTCCTGAAAATGTAACTATTTTGTTAAAAATTCGTTTTTTGGTTAAAAACTAATTTTTTTATCGAAAAATTTAACTTTTTTATTTGTGGTGGAAAATTAATATTTTTTGTAGAAAACTAATCTTTTCCAGCATAAAATTAATTTATTCGATTAAAAAATTTCTTCCGTTGTTCTTAAATCAATAAAAGCCTAAACTTTATCGTTTTTATTTAAAAATTAAATTCTTTATTTTAAAATTAATCAGGTTTTGTTGAAGATTTAACTATTTGGTAAAAAATAATTAAGTGTGCGCCCTCAATAATGCATAACTGAACTATCTGCACAAAACGCCACCTGTTCACCAGCATGTCATTCCGAATTCTGTTTGTGATTATCACATTCAAAAAGATACCCCTGTTCACTTACAATTTACGGATAAGACTTATTGTGAATTCTCTTTCGTTAAAGCTCTTTCTAACGAAAATTCGAAAAAATGCAAGGAATTTCATTGGTTAGAGAAAATTCAGGGATTTTTAATGGAAATTTTGAAAAAGGTCGTTGAACAATAATAGTCAGTTAAAACGAAACATTGGTTAGGGAAAAATAGTGGATTTTAAAATGAAGATTTGCGGAAAACCTGATAAAATATTTTTTTGAGTAATTTAATTTCCCTGTATTTATATTTCTTTTTTTAAATTTTCTACCAGCTGAACAATATCTTTTTCGTTACGGATTTTATTATTTGTTTCAAAATTCAAGAATATTGTTAAAACGCCATCCCCTTTGGATAAAGTTTTACATTTGTCCTTATGCGTTTTTGTTTTCCAAAAATAGAATTATTAAATTTTCAGTTAAAAAAAATCAAATTTCCACAAAAAAATTAATCCTCAACAAAATAATTTAATTTTAAACGCAAAAAATTAATTTTCTATCAAGAAAGATATAGTTTAAATAAAATATATAAATTTTCAATTAATAAAGATAATTTGCAAACCAAAACTAGAATAGTTCAAGTAGCAATTAGAAAATTATATTTTTTTAAACTTAATTTTCAACTAACAAGAAACGAATTTTCAGTCAAAGAAATTAACTTTTAGTAAGGTTTATCAATTTTTAAACAAAAAATGTAAATTTTTAACCGAATAGTAGAATTTTCAGCCCGTGAGATGAATTTCTATAAAAAAAATAGAATAGTTAAAGTTTCTATTAAACAGAACATTTTTTAACGAAAGAGATTATATTTCTATTTAAAACGTTAAATTTTTCATAAAAAATGGAATAATTGAAGTGAATTTTCTACTAAAATTATAAATCTTTAACTAACACAATAAATCTTCAACTAAAAGAAAATTTAATTTTTAACCAAATAAATACATTTTTAATTAAAAAGATAAATATTTTAATAAATATTTAAATACAATTTTTACATCTTTTACATCTTTCGTATGTATGTCGGTAAATATAATACAACTTGTGACTTAGGGCGATTTTCCGCTCATCAAGCATATATAATAATTTTTTTAATTAATAAATTTTTATTTTATAACTCAAGGTTTTTCAGTTTTTCTAACTATGCTATTTGGATTGATTCTGTTCTACCAGGACACCTGTCAAGTCAAAATAATTTTCACTATAATCTGCTTTATTTTTCATCTAAAAAATCTATTATTGTACCCGCAGCACCAGACTAAGATTGTTTTTACCCTATATTTGTTATTGATACTTATACGGTATACTAAGATTTTCATGCTTCGGTACCACTTAAGATTCTTTTAGATTCATATATACGCTGTCATTTCAGCAGCTATTGGACTCTACTTAAACCTATGTATAAAAAATTATATAAGGCTCTGGCGATTATTGATTATGATATTTCTCATTTCACTGTCGTTTTCTATGAGCTAACATCTTTTCAGGTAACTGGCCCATTACCACAAGCTTCAAGATCACTTTATGTTTAGTTACTATGATATCATAGATGTGTTCGAGACCTGGCTCACGCCTAACATTTCATCGAGCCTTTTAGCACTTGATCGTTACACACTTTTCTGTAGAGTTAGAGAAGAGAGAAGAGGTGGTTGGCTCGGTTTCTATATTTATGATAGCTTAACGGGATGACAGGTGGGAGTGCGTCCTGTTTCTAGTTATCCTATCGGTGAGTATCATTTTTTAAGCTGTCGTCGTCTCAGAAAAATGCTTTGGAAGGTTTGATTTACAAGCCTTCTAATGACTCTTGCGACAGCACTTTGAGATCTACATTTTTCACCTTGTACCTTATTATAATAACATCGTACTTACTGGTGACCTGATCACAAATCTTCTATCTAGACAAGATTGTTTCTTCTACTCAACACTCAATCTCATTACTCTCAAGCCATGATCTTTTCAGTATCCAATAACATTTTCTCCTTTAACCCATCATCTATTACAACTCCGTTTCCATAAGAAATCTTACAAAAGTAAAGCAAAATGAATTTCTTGAGCACCTATCAACTTATCACTGAAAAAACCATTTTTTTCGGAGGATATTATAAATAGAAAGGTGATTTATCTGAGAACTTTTTATCTTCAGCATTTGAAAAATTTGTTCCTCACCATGCCCTTAAAGTAAAAAATAATTTTACTCCTTGCATTACTTTTTAAATGAGATTGGCTAAAAGAATAAAGAATAGTATTATTTAAGCCGAATTCCATAAATTGAGAAACTAAGTGCAAACAAAAATCAGGGATTTAGACATTCAAAATAATCACTATTCTTTCCAAAACAGGAACAAACATTAAAATATCTGGCTTCTTTTAAGACGAGTTAGACTTATTCCTCCAAACAGTTGGCTGCTGATGGAAATTTTTCCCCTGTATACAGGGAAAAAAAAGTTTCTAAAAAAACTCCTCGCAAACATAACTCCTGATACAACCAGACACGTGGAATAAGGGGATAATTCACTCTTTCCGATTTCTTTCTTTCCGATATCCATTTTCTGTGCCTTGTGCAAGCCTTTCTCACGCATTGTTTATTACCTGCTTCTTGTACACATTGAAACTCACAATTTTATAGACCCAGTGAAATCTGAGTTCCATGCCAATACAGTATACTAGGCTTAAATTACTTCACCTTTCAAATATAGCTGTTAAAACACCGAGTATTTCTACCACAATAAAGCGTTCATACATGTTTTAAAGCGTTATATAAATAGGGATAACGCTATCGTCATAGGAGTTCAGCAAGTCATCCTTGAGTTAATTCGTCCACTAAATATGATTGTTGCATCTATTGGTTGCCGTGTTTCCATTTAAATTATTTTCAGCATTTACAGCATTTTAGTAATTTTGTGGGGTCATTATTGTACCCAAATCAGTTAGGAAAAGGGTTTTTTCATTCTGGTAGATCACGGAATGCAAGAGATAGATGCAGAGCATTTCATGCACACATATAACATATACTATCCGGAAGTCCCACCCACGTGTTAAAACCAGTCTCCACTGCACACTCGAGTGCTGCTATCGTTTTCTAAGTGTTCGAGAAACGAACTATATTCGTGATCAACTTCGCGGCTCTGACCCACTAGATCATTACCGCCATGAAATAGGAAAGAGGAGATTTATCAAGAGCTTAAAAGTGAGCTGCAAGGAATGTACAGAAAATATTCCGTTGAAGTCACTGTCGTTTTGATTGGTCCTCTAGAATGTAAAAAACTGTCCGTGGTTTGTAATCTTAAATACATACCTCCTGCTGACAATGTGCCAGGAAATATTGATAATACACCAAACTATCTCTTTTAATTTAGTGTCGGAGGTTGCCTTAAAATAGTCTTGGACTCATTTCGGCCGTGTCCCTCTGAGAGACTGTGGGAGCCAGCAGTTCTACGAAGGCCGAGAATGGTGGGACTGAAAGTGAGAGTTTGGTGTATATATTATTATCATCACTTAAGTGTACCCGCGGGGGGAAGTTTTCTACCCCGACTATCTGTAGAGTTAGCGATGAGGCGGAAACGAGGGTGTATGGTGGGCACGATGGTCACCAGAAGGTCTCCTGACTCGTGCGTGGCCGACTAGTTCGATGGATCCGTCGTGCGTGTTCGTTAAAGGGGAATGAGTGGGGCGATATGGTCGTCATTAGTCGTCATTAGTTTTCTACAAATGTATTTTACATTTGATCACGTGACTATATGGGCGGGATTTTTGAATTCGTTATTCTACAAATACCCAATTGCCTTGTAGAAATAACTAATATTAAGCAATTAATTAATTATTCGTCATTATTCATCACTTTTCTAAACAAATTATTCAATAAATAATAATAATTTACGCGTTTATTGTCCTTCATAATCCGCAACGTTTTCGAGCA
>JAAAKG020133500.1:0-14146 GCA_010014905.2 Druon quercuslanigerum
GTGTGTTAAGGAATAGGAAGAGGGTGAATGAAAAATGTAAACCCTTAGGGGGACACATTAGAAGCTTCCACTAACAACTAATACTGATTATTTGTTCGACTAAGGGATTAATCACAGTAAAATATATGGAAAAATATATTGCAAGATAAAATATACTACAGAAAATTTTAATGAAGCAAAATATCATAGAAAACAGTAATCTTATAAACATTTATATTAGACTACGTAAACAAATTTACTCGTAGAAAGAAAATCTAACTCCTTATTTTTAATCGAAAATGTTTAAATAATTAATATTTGTATAAAAGACCCCACACCAAATAGACAGTTAATGGTTTTTTGTGAAAAATTCTAAATATAATTTTTTTTGTATTTTCGAACCTGCAAATAAATAATCCCAAAGAAAAAAATAAGAAAAATGGACAGTTGTTTAACAAAAAATGGTCAAAGTTTCAATTTTTACTTGTATTTTAATAGAAAAATGCTTATTTTAGTGAAAAGTTTTTTTTCCTCCTAAACTCTTTCTTAGATTTTGCTAAAAGTTTCACATTTGTACTATAAATCTTACCGAAACAAAAGGTTCATATCCATGATCTAGAAAGATTAACGGTTTTTTGGGTATACAGCATGTTATGGGGGTGTTTTCATACTTTAAACATCCAAGTATGGAAATCATCATTTCTTAGTAACTAAAGTCACTAGAGATTTTTTATTTAATTGCTAGGGTATAAAATTACTTTCAAATAAGTAGAGAAAGTCTGCATAGCATGGACACGCTTTAGAGAAATTCAAGACATCCTTGTCGTATACGCCTTCCCTATTGACTTTAATATGACGCCTATCGGCATAGATTAATCAGAAAACTTTTTATGATTTTAGTCATTAAAAAATGTGAATATTCCTGATTAAATGTTCAAGGGATAATAAATCAATCCTTGAAGTAAATTGAGAGATACAATATCCGTACTATGCACGTTTTTCTCTGCTTTTAAAAGTGATTTCACACCCTAGCGTTAAATAAAAAATCTCTAGTGACTCTAGTTACTAAAAAATGATGATTTCCATACTTGGATGTTTAAGGTATGAAAACACCCCCATAACATGCTGCATACCCAAAAAACCGTTAAACTTTCTAGATCTTGGATATGGAACTTTTTTTTAGTAAGACTAATAGTCAAAATGTAAAACATTTAGCAAAAGCTAACAAGGAGTTTAGAAGAGGAAAAACTTTACTAAAATAAGCAGTTTTCTATTAAAATACATGTAAAAATTGAAACGTTGACCATTTTTTGTTTAAAAAAACTGTCCATTTATCTTATTTTTTTTCAGACTATTGCTTTACAGGTTTGAAAATACAAAAAAAAAATAGATTTAGAATTGTTCACTAAAAGCCATTTACTGTAAATCTGGTGCGATATTCTTAAGTTCAGTCCGTAGAAAAACTTTTGCCTCTTCCTTGAGACATAGCCAAGCTTTATTTCGATAAGCATTATTCAAATAATTAATACTTGTAAATTTTTAAAGCATCATGGAAAAAAAATAATCGGAAAGGTTTTTTTTACTTAATTCTGTAAAAAAATTGATCTGATTTGTACGAAAAACACAAAACTTTAAATTTTTTTACCTACTTCTTTTTAATAGTTAATAGTTCTTGTAAATTTGCAAAGTATCATAGAAACTAAATCGCCGCGAAGATATTCTTGGTTAAATGCGTAAAAAATTGAGCTTATTCGTACAAAGAATACCAAACTCTTAATTTTTTAATAGAAATTATTTAAATAATTAATATTTGTATAAATGTACAAAGCAACATAGAAAACACTCACTAACTCTTACTCTTTAAATCGAAATAGTTTAAATAATTAATATTCATGTAAATTTGCGAAGTACCAGAGAAACAAAATCTTCGGAAAGATATTCTTAGTGAATTCTTTAAAAAAAATAAGAACTTTTAGATTATAGACGTTATAGGAATAGTTTCCCACTACGTGACTACGGTAATAACTTGAACTGCAATACTGGGCAACACTGCTCCAACCTGCTGTCCGATAAAAACAGCAACTCGCCGCGGTCCACGTCCAGGAGAAAAGTCATAAGAGTAAAAGAGATCAAGAGTACTTTTCTTACAATTTTCCGCTCTCTTTCTTTTTTACTGTTACGTCTTTTCTGCTCGCTGGCGACCACTAAATAGGTGCGTAAATACACCGTAACGCAGTATAATTCAATAAAAAAGACGACTTATATGTAGCATGTATTAAAATGTACGAACGTTTCAATAAGGTTAACATGTTTCTTGTAGACCGCAAATAACATTCGAAGGGATTATCATGAAAAATAAAACTCGATATATTATTTATTTTTTATTATTACATTTCGATACAATTCAAGATATTTCGATAGATTTCAAGATAATTCGAAATGTTTCGAGATATTTCGAGAGATTTAGAGATAATCCGAGACATTTCGAGATTCTTTCTGGAGGAGATTTATTAAATAGGAACATCCTTATCCCATCTGTCACTTGACTTAGTCCGTGGCTGTGATGCATAACCGGGTTCACCCGAGAAAAAGATTTGAATAAATAATAATAGTGAATAGTGCATATAATAATGATTTAAATAATTATTTATAATATTATATAATAAGTTTAAATAATAATAGTGAGTAAAAGTTTTGAATCAAATAATAATAGTGAATAATAGTGAATAAATGAATAGATTGCGAAATAAGTTTGATCATGAAGTAAAATTATTAATTGGAAATTTTGACATAATTGAAGGGAAATTAATAGAGAAAATTATTTCATTTTGCCTTTATACGTCCGCACAGTACATTTTTTTATATGTGTACTATTAAAATGAGCAAGTAATACCGAATAAAAAATTTGCATTACTTAACATATTCGGTAACATAATTTGAAGAAATTTAATAGAAAAAATATAGAAAAATACACTTTATTTCCTTAGGGTAAAATTTGAGCACTCTCTAACTCTTCTCGAAAAAGAAACGCGAAGTTCACATTTTTTCCCTGTAGTCATACAACATTATTGATGAATTTGAGAACTTCAACAACATTGAACTGCCGCATCATAAATCTTTTATCATGCTGTTCTGGCTTGAGTATTCTCACGCGATTTTAAATTATAATTATAAAGCTGTTTATCTATCGCTGAAATAATTTATGCCTGATACACATGCATATAAATTATGAAAAATTATCCATCTGCCATTATCACTTTACTGTGCGTAATTCTGCAGTCATTGATGTGATTACATTAAATTTATCTCAGCAGTAATTTTGTATTTCCGTGTCACGATAGAAGACCTTCGTGCGACAATTGCGAGCACAGACTATAGGCCGTACATATAGCAGGTACGTGCTAACCAGGGGTCAAGCAACAGCGAACGCCATCGTGATACAATTATTCGTGACAGCACGACATGGCATGGGGCTGCTGACGACGACGCGACACGCTGGGCAATACAGTCACTATACATATAAGCTGAACAGTCTCAACACTGGCGGCTGTGCCTCTGGCTAAGGTTGCTATTTAGCACGCAAACGCTACGGCTACGCATTGCCAATGGCGTTGTAATGTTAACGATCAGAAGAGAATCGTTTTCTTGGCAACGACACGCTTCGGTAATTTTCTTTCTAGAAGAACATGCCAGACTATCACCTTGCTTAAGCGGTTAAACGTTAAAATCACAGTTCCTGAGGCTAACCGTTTATTGTATCCTAAATCTAGAAATTATGCAGATTTGAAGGGTAGCACCGGAAAACGAATCAATCCACATTGGGGGACTCGCGTTTTTACTACCTTCGACGGTAATTAAAAATTTATTTCTTAATTTATTTAAAAACTGATAATTTAGATTGTAGATCATTAGTTCCTTCTTCTGAGAAAATGCAGGGAGAACTTTTTGAGAAAATTAACATTTTTAGCCATTTTTTCAAAGAAGGTCGGGGACGAACCTAACGTTCTCTATACTTCTAAGGTGGCTTTAATTGAAGGTTGAATATTGAGCTTTTAGATGAGTATATTAAAAAAATGACGATGCCTGCCTTGAGTGATAACTGATTTTTAATGTGCGCGCGTTCGCACAGCAAATACTGATTGCAACCAAAGATAAGCAGCGGCATTTTTTGTAAATATTATAATCGTAAATTACAAGTCTCAGCCTTCACTTTAAGCCCCATCAGAAGTCTCTCTAACGTCAAATTCGCCCCCTCTGTTAATTTGCCAAAAAATTCCAAAAAAGCGTTTCCTTTCAATTTTCTCAGAAACTTGACATCATAGAAATATTGTACTTTCATGTTGGGACTCAGCAACGCGAAATTTACGGAAAACACGTAATTTTGATCTCGGTACAAGTAAAAAATCTTTTTCGGGGGGGGGGGGGGGGGGGATTTGTACTAAAATATCTCATTTTCGACAACATGTAGGTGGATTTGTTTTGTCGTGCTACCCTTTATTCATAGGGGATGCTGGCAACATACAAAATTCAGGTTGACCGTAGGTCAGAGGAAACCTGGAAATCAGGGGAAAATTTGGTAAAAGTTACGGAATTTCTGTAAGCTGCACTTTGAATAACTGATAAGGATAAAAAAGTTTAATTTGCGAATTTTAATTTGAAATTATTTGATTTAGTTTCTAAAAGAATCTGTTGTTAAAAAGGTTAGAAGATTAAAATTCTAGTCTTTGAACATTAATGGTTAGTGAAAATGACAAATTTTCAGGGAAAAGTTAGAGAATTTCAAAACTGAAGCTTGCAGCCTTAATTTTTAGTTACTAATTTTATTATTTGGTTTCCAATTCAACAATTTTTTAATAAAGTCATTCTGTTTGGTTGAGAATTGAAGTGTTTTGTTGCAAATTAATCTTCTTTGCTTGAGCATTCAACTGGTTTGCTTGAAAATTTGTTTCTTTTCTTTCTTTTTCTTTTGTTTAAAAGTTAAACTTTTTACCTAAACATTTAACTATTCCAAGTGAAGATTCGTCATTTTATTTGAATACTTATCTCGTTGGTTCTAAGTTTAAATGTACCTTTTTGAAAACTTATTTTTTTGGTTGAAAATAAATTGTTTTAACTAAAATTGTAATTATTCCATTTTGTATTAAAATTTGATTTTTTAAGTTTGCAATTCCAATACGTAGGTAAAAGTTCAACTACTTCGTCACAAATCTAACTATATCTTGTTGATAATAAGTTCCTTTTTGTTTGCTTAAAATTCATCTTTTTTAGTTAAAAAATTCGTCTTATTTGATAAAAACTAATCTCCTTATTTGAAAACTCGACTATATTGTGGAATGTGGAATATTTGTTTTTTGTTTGTTGAAAATTCGTCTTTTTCATCGAGAATTCATCCTCGTAGGTTTGGAATTCATCTTATTAGGTTGAAAATCCCTGTGTTTGATTAAAAATGTAACTATTTTATTGAATATTTAATTATTTTGTTCAAAGTTCATGTATTTTGTTAAAAGTTATCTTTTTTGTCGAAACTTCTACTGTTTATACAGAAAATTCATTCCTTTGGATTGAAAATTCATCTTTTTTTTTTGTTTGAAACTTCAACTGTCTTCTGAAAAATACCATTGTTTGGTTGTAATTGAAACTATTTTTGTTTGCAGTGCAACCTCTTTAGTTTGGAACTACGACCGTTTGGTTAAAAATTAAGGTATTTTTTTGAAAATGTAGTTCTGTTGAAAAGTAAACTATTTTGTTTAAAAAAACATATTTTTTGGTCAGAAATTTCAAATATGTTTTTTAAAAATAAAAATCTGTTCTTTTCGATTTAAAATTCATCCTTTATGGTAGAGAAGTCATCTCTTATGGAAATTTGGAAAACAGTATATGTCCTAAATATAGAAGATTTTCGGAAGGAGGCGTGGCTCAATTGATATCATGCTGGGATATGCCAGTATAAAAAGCGAGTAACAAACACTACCAAGAATCCAAATCCAGTAGTTTAAATACTAGTGCACGGCTTTTAACCTTTTTAAAACCGTATAGGACAAACGCCTGCAGTGAAACTAATGCGGCAAATTGTGCGGGTGTTGAATTTTCTTATCCGGAAAATTTAATCGCCAACGAACATTCTTTGCCGGTGTGAATTCCTCTAAACCCTTTTTAAATATTACGATACTTTATTATTTTTAATACTTGTTCAAGATGGTCCTGTTCAAAATGACGTAAAAATTTAAACGGAGAGGGCGAGTTTATCGCACCCAACTTCAACTCACTCCTCACCCTTTCCAAGGTCACCTCTTTAAAATGCACTGCAGCTTGACTCGGGCCTTCAGAATGTATGTCAGATCAACGGTCCCTCATTTCTATGGTTCCGCTTTAAAAAGTTTAAAACAACCCGTTATCTTTAAATATTAAAAGAACTATTATTATTTTTAGAGTTTGCCTCTAAATGAATAAGGCTGGTTTTCATAAATGACCAAATGATAACAACAATTCCATTAAAGAAAGGTGCATATATTTCATATAGTTATTGTGCTATGGCAGTTTGCCAGCATTTAAAAATTAATTTGTAACATTTAGCAGTAGAAATAATACACGTAATGTATCTTATTTTTTAATTACCGATTCAAAAAATCGCGCGGACAAAAAAGTTCGTTGAGAAATAAATTTTCCGCAATCTCCGGAAAATCTAACGATTTCTCTTTGTTCAAATGAAGTATAATGAATGTGGTGACAAGAGGGAACGACAGCTTCGAGACAAATTGTTAATATTGTAACAATTTGTATAGAAGTTGTTCACTCTTATCATGACTTTCATCTAAATCATATTACCAGACTTTAATTGCATGCAGGATTTAAAATCACATATATCCTTGAATTAAAATGAAATATAATGGTTATAGAGGGAGTATTATAGAAAAACAGTTTTTGTCTCCATGGAAAGCTTAATAATAGAATAATATACGAGGAATTTTACTGTTAAACATATGAAGCATAGGTAAAATATGTAAACGCAGAAAGATTTTTTGATAAAAACCAATGTATGTATTGTATCCTTTACATTACAAAATTTTTTGAAGATTCAAGTGATATACCGCAAATTCTTTCAAAAGTATCTGAAAAAGGATGAAATCGGAGAAATTAAAAACAATTTCAATCTTAAATACATTAAATTGCTTTACAATAAATTATTCTTAGTGTTTCAGTGTTCCTATAGAAGTTACAGCTTCAAGTTTAAAAATATAAATAAAAATAACGTTCAATCGTAAGATCGTCGTGAATTTAGAGATACTTTCCACTAATGTAGATTTAATGAGGATTTTTATCCATCAAGATTTTTGCCGGAAGTTTTTTTACGATTTCTAACCTCTATTCAGATCAGATTGAACTCCCAGTAATGTTCTTTTTCTAGAGTTAATGGCTCAGAAAACGTTATTCGTTGTTGACGTGGATACTAGATTGTTTTGGTCCAGAAGTTTTTTGATTAAACTTTCTTTAAGGTCTGCATTAAATAAAATTATGGTTTATCAGCTTTTTTAACTCTGGAGCATTTTTTATTTATTTTTAAAAATAATTTGTTAAAACAATGTTTCTCTCACAGTTGCAGTGTGCTAGGTCTCAAATTGAATTTATTTTCCTAGACAACATTCTATGTTTATCACAATTGATCGTTTGACTGATTATTTATTTTTATTACTTTATCTAAATTTATTTAATTAATTGAATCTTTCATTGTTTGTGTGAACCTTTTTTGATACATTAATTGGTTAAATAAGACATCACTATTATCGCTGAATACATGGAGAAAATAGATATTGAAAAGTAGATATTAAAAGCTTTGATATTTAACCATAATATATGGATATTACGGCATAATATCTAATATTTTCATTAAGCATACAAGGTATTAAAGGGCAGTATCTGTTTATATTCGAAGTACAAAACGTGTGATATGAACAGTTAATATCTAAGATATTTACAAAACTAAGTTTTATCGGAGCAATGTCGTTGACGTGTGGCGTGGCGCCAAAAGATTTTAGCCCCGCTTTATCTGTATCTCTTGCATTTCTTTTTTGTGTTGTGGATTTTCGGATGTATATTGCGCTATGAGTTTTGGTGGATAAATGGATTAATAGTTTTTGAATATATAATAGTTTTCTTAAGAAAATAAGGACTCAGCTACAGGCATCTTTCATATTAACCTTGAAAATTGCGTTATCCGGTCTACACGAAATTTCACAATTATGAAAAAAGGTGAATGCTTGAGGATTCGGATATCAAAAATTCGGATATCTTGAGCATCTTAAATTCTACTCTTTAATATCTTGGATATTGTTAGTTGAAATCTTCTTTCTCATATCTCCGGATGCTCTACTTCAATATCTATTATTATTATACACCATTAAACCGTTTCCCTTTCGGGGTAGGCGTGACTCACTCGCTGGGGAGGAGAGTAGTGTGAGGAAGGGGTTATAAAATTTAGATTTCAGTTATATAGTTAAATCGCTAATTTATTAACTTATAATATCTAGATTGTCTATGCTAATATCTATTTTTCTCCGTACGCATATCATTTACTTGGTTAAAAATTATGCGTCAAAATATAATTTAAAGCTAGTTATTATGAAGGAAGCTAAAGAGATATGCCAAGACAAGAAAGTCTAGCGACAAATAGCTCATGGGAAATGCATGCCGATGAGTGTCATTGGAGTGAATGACGCCTGAAACAAAAGGCCTTGGATACTAATGGGGCTAGGTAGAGAGCCTTATATGAATACTTGGCGAGACTCTTCGCCCAAATGATACACTATCGTTCCGACGATAAATGCTTGCAGCAGGTAACTTAAGAACATCTTCCTAATTGAAGTTACGTTTCTGATAACATATACCATATAACATATACCCTTGGAAATTATACTCCCGATGTGCATACACTTGCACCAGGTGTGCGAACATCTTTTTCGCGAGAATTATGCTGCCACATCAAAACCACATCAGTACCTTCGAGCCTCTAGAGTAGCTTCCTGAAGCAAAGGAGATCAAACAGATGCCCCAATTGTAAGAAAACATAACTCGTTCATGAAAGACTGGTTTTTGTAGTACGTTAAGTTCCCTGGAGTGGGTTCCTAAATGATAAAAGATTGAACTAAAGCCCCAGGTGTAAAAAACACATCTCCTTCGGGGAAGTATGATTCTTATACACTGGGACCGCGATTTACGGGGGTTTCAGGGTGGATTCAATAGCCATCACGGTGAATCGATGTTCTTAGAACCGTTCTTCTTCTCCTGCTTGCTTCTGGGTTTTTATAGTGCCCAACTCTAAACTGCACAACTCCGCTGACCTTCCAAGCTCTCTCGCCCTCTTGGATCAACTCATCTGGTATATCAGGTTCGGTAAATCGCGGTTTCAGTATAGAAATTTAGGGTCCCTAGAGTGGGTTCCTTGAAGTCGCGAGATTGAACTAATGCCCCAGGGGTAAAAACACGTCTTCTTCGAGGAATTCTGGTTTTTATAGTACTTAAGGATCCTTGGAGGGGCTTCCACGAGCACGCGTGATTGAACCAATGCCCAAGGTGTGAAAAACATTTCTTCGGGAAAGTCTGGGGTTCTAGTATTTTGAGTTCCTTTGAGTAGGTTCCTTAAGGAAACAAGATTGAACCAATATTGTAAGCGTGAAAAAACATATTCTCTTCTGGGAAGTCCAGGTTTTACAGTACTTGAGGGTTTCTGTAGTTGGGAACTTGATCCCGGGATCCAAAAGTGTTGTAAAATCCCGATTTCTTCGAAGATATTTTTTTACCTCTGCGTCATTCTTTCGATCTTGTGTTCTCGAGAAACTTATTCCAGGAACTTTAAAGTACTATAAAACCCATACTTCCCGAAGGTTATGTATTTTTCACATCTGGGACATTGATTTAATCTCGTATCCACGAGGAACCCTCTCCAGGACACTTGAAGTACTGTTAATATCAGAGTTAAACGAAGAAAATGTGTTTCGCACCGTGGGAATTCTTTCAATCTCGTGTCTTCCGTGATCATTCGAGGGACCTTAATGTACTGAAATCACCATACTTCCCTGAAAACGCGTTTTTTAACACCTGGGCCATTCGTTCAATCTCGTTTCCTCGGAAAAGACGCTCCAGGAATCCTAAAGTATTGTAAAAACCAGACTTCCCTGAAGTAAATTTGTTTGATAAACCTGGAGTATTGGTCCAATCTCTTGACTGCGAGAAACCCAATTTATAACGCAAAAGTGCTGTAAAAACCAGACATCCTAGAAGAAGATATGTTATTTATACCTAGGACATTCCTTCAACCTCGTGTACCTGAGGAACCCACTCCAGGAACATATAGGTTAGCTAAAAACCAGACTTTCTTGAGGAAGATGTGTTTTATACCTAGGGCATTGGTTGACTCTTATGTCGTCGAGGAGCTTACTTCAAGGACTTTAGATCACTGTAAAAACCATACCTCCCCGAAGATGGTTTTTTTACACCTGGAAAATTGGTTCAATCTCGTGTCCTCGAATGAGAAAACACAGAAAAAACGAAAGATAAACTTTACATCAATTCCAGGTGAAAGATTCACCGCAAGAAAACTTAACCTTGCCAGATAAACTTTGCATGAATCGAAGATAATTTCCGATTTTTAACGTTGCCTGGTTAATCTTTCGCCTTATAATCCGTTCCATTTTGATTTGAGATGTAGCGAGAATTACGACGCCTACGCTATCTCTCTTCGTTTAACTTCATTAAATTGGTGAGAAATGGGGATTCCCATCTGTCAGTTGCTTTTTGTGCTTTTTTCTAAATGGTGTTAAATAACTTTTAGTTCGTCTACAATAGTGTAATGAATTTCGGAGAAGATATATCAGTAAAAACCATTTTTTGCTCGTGTTTTCTGTTGCTGATACTACGTGTTTTAACGAAATTTGCTTACTTCAGCGTGACGCAGTAGACGAGATCAGAATTATTTTCCTAACCTTGGTGAAACATTCGCCGAAATATGTTAAATTTTTAACCGTTGCAAGCCTTACCTGCAACCAATTTTAACTTTTGTTTTTTCTGTCTTTCCTTAAATCTTATGTCCCGATTTATAGCTCGAATTCACTCATACTTTGCCGGTTTCCCATTGTTGCTAAGGACACCTTAGCAGACGATATTTTCTGAAACTCATAATTTTCTCAAACTTGTTCGCATATCTGGTGCAAGGGTGTAACGTGCAGAGCATAATTCCCAAAGGCGCAGCGCATCACTGGAAGTCAAACTGAGTCAAAATTAGTTTGTAGAAATGTTTGTAGAATATCATATCAGTATGGAATGTGATTTATCATAAATGTGCCCTGATGTGTGCAATTAGTTCAAATTATTAAAAAATATATGTACATATATTCTTTTTTTTCAATTGCCTATTATTTATTTTTATTTAAATTGATAAATTTATAAGTAAAAAAATAATTTATAAGATATCATTTTACATTATTATTTTTAAATTCTTTTAGAGCATTATAGTGCGGCAGCTGAAAAGAGTGAGCTCACAGTAGATAAATTTGTTAATACCAGACCGGTCCTTACTCTTTTCTAGTTTCTAGTAGATTTCTCTTATTCTATGTATATATCACAACTTCTGGTATGTTTAATTTTTACTAACATTTTTTGTCAAGTAAAAAATTAATCTTAGATTAGGTGCTGTTATTGTAAGAGAAACTTTTAACTGATTTTATGCTTGAAATTAACATTTTTAAGTCTTAGAACTATAATAGGTTATAATGTCACGATGAATGTTTATAAACGCATTATTTTATTTTACTTCTTGTACTTAAGTTATTTATTTAACACATATTTTTGCACATTCAAGCTACAAGGATACTTTGTCACTAGATAGAAATTAAAAAAATTATCCATATTATCGTTGATTGATACTCTAACTGCTAAAAAAAGGCTTCAGAGATGAAAATATCTAGATATTTTCTAATGTTCCAAACCACGCAATGAAGATAAACCATTTTCTTGTAACATCCTTGAATGTACAAACAATTTTCATGATGTCTGACTGTCATACAGTTTTTTAAATTATTCTGTTATCTGTAGAACAAGGCTTCGACAATGAAACAGGTATATTTATAGTCGCTACGAGGTAGTGATTTCAATTATATACCATAAAAAAGTTTTGTCCCGTGTATGAACTAATATAAGTCGAAGATAAATGTAGATCTTTGAACTTTAATTTTTCTTAATAAAGTCTATTTACATTCCTTTAAGCATGTTAAATCAAGGTAATACAATGTAATTCTAATATATTTAGGAAAACCTTAAGACAAAGTTCTAACGCTCATATTTGTAAGAAGGTTAACTCATTAACTCATAAGGGTAACTCATTAGGTACCTAACATTGTAGCTAAAACATTGTAGTTTCAGAGCAAACTGCTTACAAATTTTAAATGCAAGGACATTCCAATAAATAAAAGCACAGAAAGTTAAAAAAACATGTTAAAAACACGGATAGAAGGCTTCGGAGATGAAAGTTTGAAGCTCTCACGGTTACCAAATTTTTCTGTTATCATTTACTAAAAAATATGAACCACTATGCGAACTCTCAACTTATAAAAATGAATAGTGTCGAAAAGAACAACCGGGGTTTCAAAGTAGAATGACTCTTGTAGTAAAATCATGTATTTGTGTAAAGTCGCTGTTTAAAACTTGTGTATAGTTTTTTGCAATATATAATTGTGTAAAAATACATTTCTAGATTAAAGTGAGTTATTGAGTGCACAAACTGCACATTTTCGTAGGATGTCATGCTATTTTTTAATTCTTCTCATAAAGCTGAGATTTATTGCGATCTATCACGCATGTGATCACCGTTAATCGATGATGAGGCGAAAAGCTGAATAATCGACTCTCTCCTTAACTTCCGCAAGTCAGTCCTGACGCAAAGCGAGGTATCGAGATATTAGAAAATCCTTAATTAATTCAAAGACTTCGGTAATCCCGCTGTTTGGTCATATTTCTCGCTTTTAATCGATAGGAGCGCGCGCAATATTTTCGGTACGCAGAGAAGCGCGATGCGGCCCTGTGTGACTCGTGTAATTGGCTCCCAACTGGACTTCAAAGAACGCCGCTCTCCTTCATCCGCGCCGCCATATGACTGAGAGAGAACGAGATGAGGCAGCACGGGTTGAATCGTGTGATCGCGAGAGAGACAACGTCATTTGAAAATTATACGCGCAATGCGCGGTCTAAGAGAGGGGAGACAAGTGAGATAGAAAGTAAAAGGGATAAGAGAGAAAGAAATAAAATAGGGAGTGAGAGAGAGCCCCCTCCCCCCGGGATAGAGTGTGAGGGATTGAACGAAACCGAGAGAGAGAGAGAGAGAGAGAGAGAGAGAGAGAGAGAGAGAGTGAGAGATTGACGAGAGAAATATGCGCATGCGTTTAAACACGCGTACAAGAAAGACAGACGTACGCCGTCCGACGATGATTCTCCTGTCGACCAAAAGGATCGCGATGTCCAAGTACGAGTGGCGAAAGAGCGATAAGAGAAGGATGGCCAATATGGACAAGATGGACAAGATCGGTTACTGGTGTTTCAACGTTACCATTTCTATTTCGTTACCAGTTCTGATAATTTGTCATTAACTTAAAACAAAAACAGGACTGCGTTGCTTAAACATAAAAGAGTGTATATAGGTAGAAGCATTTTTTATATATTTAAAATCATTTTTAATCATATTAATTTTGATCTTTAAGTTACTATTAAGTTTAATATTTGATTAGCTCGTCTTAATCATTTTAATTCTTTTTTACCAAATAATCTATTTTTTTGGAGAAATGATGCTATAAACTCAATTCTTAGAAATTTAAGTTGTAAAAGAAAAATTATGCAGAAAAGCAACCAAGGAAATAGTTGACAAATGCTTTGATAACGCTATTATAAATTTGCTCAATTATATGATTAAACTCCAACTTCAAAACGAAACGCGCGTAAAACACAAAGAATCATTCTATTCCTCAACGGTCGCTAAAGCGGAGACATTCTTAATTATTCGGTAGATATACATATATGCGCGTGTCGTCTGTACCTGGTAGAATTTTAGCTTATCGTGCAATAAATGAGAAAACTGTTCAAGATGCTTACCCTTTGCCTAATATCACAGACATACTAGATCAGCTAG
>JAAAKG020133501.1:0-14146 GCA_010014905.2 Druon quercuslanigerum
AGAGAAGTGTGAGGGGTATGGGTCCCACTGGAAGGGGAAGGTAACCCAGGTAGCTGGCGCTCATTTGGGCTATACCCCTAAATTGACCTTGAAACATGTTGGTCACCAAGTAGTATAAAAAGGACGGAGAAAGGGAAAGAGTGAGAGGTTGATTTTGGTTGCTCTTATCTTTTTCCTCCTTCTTTTTTCTTTTCTATTGATATTTAGGGCCATGGTCAATTCCGCCCCAGCTACCTGTGTACCGTCCCCCAATACGCAGCTTCCCCTCACACCGTCGAGCTGCTGCCACTGAGCTTGGTCAGCGGGGGGGTCTTTTCCAGTAGTAGTGGGGGAACGGTACACAGGTAGCTGGGGCGGAATAGTCATCTGCCCGATATTTATGTCTCTAATGAGCCGGAAAGTGAGATATTTTGGAAATATATTTTTTAATGATTGAGTCTTTTTCATGCTCTTTTGCATAAAATTATTGTTCAGAAAATGGATTATTTTTCAATCTCAAAATAATAAATATTATAATTGTTCTGCGTACGCTTTTATCTAAAGTTATCTGGATTTTCTCAATCAGATCGCAAACTATAAGGGCAAGTGACTACTCAGTGATAGATGTTAAAAAATGAAGATAAATTTAAATAAACAAATAAATAAAAACTTACCTTAGTTGACTCGTTATATCCAACGATAACTGCAGTATACCATTGTGTTGTTCCCTCAGCACGATAAACTTCCACTCTAAATCCAACAAGTACACTTGGCGTGGTCAAGAGGATCCTCTGACCATCTTGCATTTCTGTCCATCTTCTGACAGCACTACCCCAGGGTGTTGGTCCTTTTGTCAGTTCCCAGTTCCGCTGTAAAAAGTTATTAAACAAATTCAAATTTTGCAAGTCTCAATATTCTTTCTTTGATTTAATTCGATAAACGCCTAAAATAGGCTTCACAAGCCAAAGGAAAAGCTCTCAAAACATGGTAAAGGGGGTATTTTTTCGCGAAAATAGGCAATGTGTTCTTTTAAATAAAATTAATATCATTCTATACTAATAATAGTAATAATACCATAATACCATATTAAATTGAATATGAAAAGCTTAAGATTTTAGGTAGAAATATATTGCATTTTCCAGAAAATACTTGAACTTTCAAGCAAAAATACTGGCAATTTTTAACCAAATAGTCGAATCTTCAAACCAAAAAGACTACTGTTTTACAAGGCAGTTAAATTTTCACCCAAGAAATTCTCTACAGAAAAAGATGGATTTTTAATCTAAAAAAGATACTTTCTAATCCAAGAAGACGAATTTTCAATAAAATAGTTGACCTATCAACAAAATAATAAACTTTTCAGCAAAGTAGTCGAATTTTTAACCACATAGTTGCATTTTCGACCGACAAAAATAAATTTAATTTTCAACTTAATAGTTGAAGTTTCAAAAAATAGTTATCAACCGAATAGTTGAAATTTAAAGTAAAAGAGACGAATTTTCAAAAAAATTGTTGAATCATTAACAAAATAGTTGAAATTTTAAGTAAAAAAAAAAAACTTTTTTAGAAGAGTGTTCAGTTTCAACAAAGAACTTTTCTACGGAAAAAGGTGAATTTTCATTCTAAAAAGACGTATTTTCAACGGAGCAGTTACATTTGTGAACAACAAGAATAACTATTTAAAAAAATACTTAAAATTACAAAAAAAGACTTTTTGTTTAAAATAATTGACTTTTTAAGTACAGGGCAAATTTTCAACAAAATTATTCATTTTTCAAGAAAATCGTTTCATTTTTAGCAAAATAATTAATTTTTCAACAAAATAGTTTAATTTTGTTGGGAAATTAATTTTTAACTAAAATGACGAATCTTAAAAAAATAATTTTCAACGAACAACTTAAACGTTAAACCATGAAGTTGAATTTTTAATCAATACAAATTAATTGTCAACGAAAAATATAATAGTTGACATTTCAACCAGCACAATATTTTCGTATTCTATATCTAAAGCAATGTGAATTTAACCAAAAATTCGAATCCTCAACGAAAAAAGTAATTAGTCGATGAATTTTCGAGCCAAAACGTACATTTTTAGTTAAAAAAATAAATTTTGGACAACATAGTTATATTTTTAAACAAATAGATTAATCTTCAACAGATTCAATGGATTTTCCACACAACAAGACCCAACAAGAAATGTAATACTTGTATTCTTAACAAAAAATATGAAGTTTCAACCGAATAGAGATCAATTTTTAATTAAACGGATGAATTTTCAACTAAGGAAATTCATTTACTACTAAACATACGAATTTTCCACAGAATAGTTAAATATTCAACGAAAAGAGGAACTTTAACTAATTTTTAACAAACAGCTGTCTTTTCAATTAAAAAGAAGACTTCTCAACAAGACAGTTTAACTTTTAATCAAAGATTCTGACTTTTTAACACCAAATAATACAATTTTTAACCAAAAATATAACCACCGGAAAAAATTAACTGCATAAGAAAGAAGTAGAAATAAAAGATAAACAAATCACTAGCAAGAATAGTATATCAGGGTTATCACAAAAGATCACCTACAAAATCCCCTATTTTTTCCGTGATTTTTTCATTTTTTTTTATTTTTAAACGTTAGACTCTTAATTTTGTAGTATTTTTAATACAGTCTCCAAAATACCCTGACTTTCCTAAAATCTGTTTAAAAATCCCTGACTTTTTTTTATTTCCAGGTTTCCCCCGAACTACGGACTTTCTGTATAAATACAATAAGATGAATAATCAGGAAGTGTGAGACGCAATGCTTTTATAGGAATGAATTTATGTATTTATGGATCCAACAGCAGTATTTTGGGAATTTGCATTCTCGTCTGTCCAGGAAATTGTTGACCAAGTTATATTATCACTTTTATCGCGTCACTTTATACTATCTTAACGATATATTAAATGATATAACTATATAGTGACTGAAGGTCGACTAAGACAAACAGTTTACAGTCGTCATTCCTAAACTGACACTTAGAGCCAGTCTATAAGTCAGCTGGTATAATTTCCAAATCGAAATGTTGTTTAATGACTTCAATACTATCATGAAAGTGCTATCAAATAATTTGCCTGGTAATCTAAAGAGAAGCGTAAAACCTTAGAATTTTAATGGGAGCGTTAAAAAATCCATGAAGATAAAATCTTCAGTTTTAAGTTGGACATTTACGATTCAACTTATTTACAACAAGATATATTATCAAGCTCACCTCATACGTATGTGTTATGTTATTCAGGTGGATATGTATTATAGTGTTCTGTTCATCATCTTATGTAATCTCGGCTCTGTTTCTGCTCGCAGAAGGACGTAAATAGCGGTAATATAACGACAATTATAACGTTATTCCATGCAAGATTGAAAATTTATCACAGCGTCAATGAAACTTTAAACTTGAATGTCATTCTAGTGCCAGATAAACATGATTTTAATATGAATGTATAATCTTTAAACACTACATTATTATTGTCGTTAAGAATTACTTGGTAACTAAATCAAATATTTATTCTAGATCGTCAGTGATTATAGATTCTATTCTGTTAAAAATGCTAGATTCAAAAATTAAAATTGATATTGAAATATATAATAAAGGCAGTGAAAGAAAATTAGAAGTTCCTAAACGTTTTTTACTGTAAAAGCTTCTTTGTTCTCATAGCATTTTAATGATAATAAAACCAGAGCAGTGCTTTCGACATTCGTATAGAACTCGCCTTAGATTAAATCGTGCTCTCAATATGCCATTAGATTAAACTCCTAATGACATCTCTATCGCCAATAGCGTGGAAATAAAAAATCGACCTTTCACGATTGTACTGCAAAGCAGCACAAGTCCACTGAGCATCGTCGAATACTAAATGGGGATATCGACAGTCTGAAACTATACACTACTTTTACTACTTGTCATAAGGAACGTCTATTCATTATGCAAGGACGATTTTTAAATGAAATTTAAAGTATTTTAGGGGATTTTTAAAGGTTTCAAGGGATATCGTAATATTGAAAGAACTTCAAATATTTTAACCGAATTGTAGAGATTTGACGAGATTTCTATGGATAGAAGTATATAGTTATATATTTCAAATTCAGTTTTATTTGTCAAATTTTTACTTTTGGTAACAGCTCCTGTATTGCCGATAACCTTCCCATTCTCATTTATACGCCCAGATAACTCAGCATCTATCGTTCCATCATTAGTAAATAAAAAAAAACGTAATTATGGACCTGCTCTATCCTCTACTTCTAAGGCAATGTTGTATACTGTTTTCCCGCATCCATTCTTTTAAATACAATATTTTTCATTTTGTTTATATTAATCTTAAGACTCATGATTCTCATGAGAGTACTTAGTCTATTCAACATGCTTGGCAAATCATGGATTAATTTTACAGTAACAATCTGATCACCTGTGAACACTAATTCCACGCACTTTAACACTCCCGAGATCGACATCTTCTTCCCCTAATAGAGCCATCCTTAGACTTTTTTTCTGTAAATTTAATCAATAGCCAAAAGGACATAACAGATCCTTGTCGAACACCCTGCCTGATATCAAACCAATCACTCAGTTGTCCATTTACCCATGCACTCGCTTTACGGTCTCCATATATTGCTTTTATTGCATTTAGGAGCCAACCATTGAACTATCTCAACCTAAATATCTGATCCGCACATGCTCTTCCTGGCATAAAACCCACATTATGCTTCCAAGATCTTTTCTTCTATTATTCCATGACCTTAGAAGTAAGTATTTTTGAATAAATTTTGCCTATACGGTACTCAGTAAACTGATAATTCTATAGTTATTGTAACTATCTTAATTACCCTTTCCCTTGTATTAGAATAAAGGATACTTTGTTTAATGGTACCATTCACACTACCAAGTATAATTTTACACTGAAATTAGCGTTAGATTCATACTTTGTATTCTTTGTGTTAATCAGCACTATTCATCAACTCGCTCTTGACCATTTCAGCAATAATACCATTCAAACCAGCAGTCTAACCATTGCCGTTTTCAATGGGATTTTTCCCCATTTAATTGTACATAAAGATTGAAGAAAAAAAAGTAGAAAAGTTTAATGTTTCACAGATTTCCGCAATTAAGACTCTCAGTAGGTGAAAAAATACTGAGAAATCTGGAGTCTTGAATCTATTGGCATGGTGGCAGATTATTATTAAGATGCCTTCAACCGTATTCTTATTGCGAGGCTCAGAAAACGAACTTACGCGTGACCTGAGCGAGTGCTTTGCCAAGGACCGTTATGCCTCAACTTGGCAGGTTGCCGACTTTCATACACGCGCACCCCACAAGTCACCAAACCAGCCAGCAGAGAGCAACTGCCAGGAAAATAAAACCAAGTGAATGTGCGCCCACACTGGTTCATTTCTTCAAGAGTGCAGTACTATACACCAATGGATGCCGCAAAGGAACCAGAAGTAAGAGAGCCGATTACTTTTGTAGTTCAGGGTCAGTAGACTCCTGGTTTTCGGATATGGTGCGTTAAATCGAATCCTAATTTTACAGTAGCGTGTTTAATAAGAATAAATGTCAACATTATTACTTTTCTGTTTTCGAATAAGTTTTCATAATTGCAAAAACTTTCAAAATTGGCTGCTCCTAATGAGAAAGACGTGATTCGTTATGGCTGTCAATAAAAACGCAGCTCGTACCCTCGATAGCGAGTATATACAAATTTCTATTTACTTAATGTTGAAGGCAAGAAGTGCGTTTTTATTGACAGAAATAACGAATCACGTCTTTCGCATTAGGAGCAGTAGCAGTGTGTCAGATGGACAGGTTCTCAACACTTTAGCCTACGGCTAAGGAGTCTACATCAAGGTTTTTTATTTACTTACATTCTTTACTTACAAGGGGGTGCCAGGAACTAACTTATCCCTGAAATATTGGCTTCGGAAGAGATCAAGGTTGAGAAAACCAATTTTTTCATATAAAAAAATGGTTAGAAATGAATATTTTGGCTTAATTTAAATAAATTTAATACAAATTTCAATAAAAAAATGTAATGGAGTATGAATTGAAACAAAGTTTCGAAGAATGTAAGTTTTCCTTGTCAGTAAAGTGAGAAACTCGAAAAACCTTATCAAATTAATAATGACGCCTACTTTTTCTTTTCTCCAAAGTCTCCGCTGATTTTTATGACCATAAATATAATTTCTTCACATTTGTACGAAACTTTTGGTCGAATACACTCACAGCTACGTCACATGTACACAGAGGCGACGACCATGACCGCAAGCATCAAAACTTCTTCAGCACGTAAACGACTTGTAGTTTCCGCGGGCCGCAGAAGCCTTCGCGAAGTTTAAACGGTAAAACTTCAGGCAGTTTAATTACTTGAAAACAATTCCCCGAGCGCAGTCGGCCCTTTCCACTTGCAACTTTAAAGCAGGTCTTGGGGGAAGAGGTGAAATTACAAACTTTTACGTAAGCCCATTGTCCATCATGTGCTACTTTGAAAATACTAAGGCACATATTGAACTGACGGCAGTAGCTGGGACGTGATTTTCGACTCGCCGAGATTTCGGATGTTAAGCACGGACGGGTGCGGTTGGCGCTCGGATGGGTGGTCATTTTAAGTATTCTCACTATAGTCGTGATTTTTTTACTGTGTTTGTCTACTTTGGAACTCAACGCTAACGAATGTCTACATTCAAACTCGTCTCTCGGTCACCGGCTGTGCTCAAAAGTTGTCTGCAGTTTTCCACTTCTCCGAGGGAGAAAAAGCACCTAAAATGCGGTCCAGTCGAGGTGAATTATATGGGATTACCTAATCTGAATTACATGAAATTATAGTAGATTAGTCCACCTAGACTCACGTAAAATTACAACCAAAAAGGATTGTTATTAATAAAATTGTACAATTTTAAACAAAATACATTCAATTTTCACCAAGTAGTTGAATTGTCCACCAAAAACAAAAATTGAATACGTTTTTATTTTCTATCGAAAAATCCAGATTTTTAAAGAAGCATTTCAACTAAAAAGGATCAATTTTTAAATAAATAGTTGATATTTTTACTGAAAGAGAAAAACTTGCCACCGAAAATTGAATAGTTAAATTTTTAATCCAAAAATTAATTTTCAATAAAAAAAGAACGAATTTTCAAAACATATTCAAATTTTCTACCAAAAACAAAAGTTTTAACAAAGAAAATTAATTTAATATAAAAAAAGTAGATCTTCAACACAACCGTTAAATTTTTTACAAAAAAGTGTATTTTTCCCTACGTTGTTAAACATTCCACAAAGTTGATTAGTTATTAACCACAAAATTGAATTTTCAACCAAAACATAAACTTTTAAAGAATGAACTCTCTAAGTTCAAAGATGTAAAATATTTTTAGTCGAGATTTGGTCCATCGCGATCCACCTGCTTTTCATCATCTGACCATTTCCGGTGAACGAGAGACTGTGATGTTAGATAAGGGCAAAATGTTCCCTCGCGCCTTATTTAAACGTGATTTTAATCTGACTGTAGACAAGCAGGTGTTAGTCGCAAGAGATCTTCTATGAAATATGACCAGAAGTCTGTCATGTCGCGTTAATAATGAATTATTAATACCGAGTTCCGTCATATATCCTTTACTCAGGATTAGCGATCCTTTCACGGCAAAGTACACGTATTTCGTGCATCATAAAGCCCTACGTGACTCGAGACGTGAATTATTTTCTCTAAGAGTCGTTATGGTACTCCACATTCGTACTTTCACTCATACAACTTCCACTTTTCATGTTGCAGGTCGCACGCAAATTAAAGTCTGATAGAATCAAATATGTATATTGGACAAGAAGCTAATATAATTTGGGCTAGTTCTCTATTCGTGAATGTTCAGATCTACTTGAAACACTTCTTTCATACATTCTTTATTATAAAGGGGAACCCGAGGCTTTTTATAGTTTCGTTCGGTGTCTACTTAAATCCTGCAAAAATATTCCCTGACAATTCCAGGTCTTTTCCAGGTATCTCAAGCTTTTTCCAGGTATGATTTTCCCGAGTTTATTACAAATAATGTCCCTTTTTATTTTATAGAAATTTCACGCCTACCCCGAAAGGGAAACGGCTTAATGGTGTAATAATAATAATAATTAATATTACAAGATATTCTTAAATATTTCAGCAGCGCGATAGATTGAATAAATAATTAAATGATGTTTAAAACATAATTAATCACTTCCCGAATTGGTCTCTAAAGTACATGAATTTGAATAAAAATTCAAACAAGTTTTTATTTTATCTACTTATACTGAAAATTTAGTGCATATTTAGGTAAAATAATGTGAGTACTGTATTAAAAATGAACTTGAACCGCCTCAAATTCCTAACTTTTCACGTAGAAATTTGGGTTTTCAAAAAGATACATGAATTTTCAAACAAATACATTAATTCTCAATCAAAGAGTTGAATTTGCAACTGAAAAAGATCAATTTTTAAACAAATAATTGAATTTTGATCTAAAAAGTATCACTTTTCAACCAAAAATGGAACAGTTAAATTTTCAGTTAAAAAAAATTATTCTTACAAAAAAAACAGATTTCTTTTTTAAACAAATTTAATTAAGCCTTTAACCAAATAGTTTTATTTTCAACCAAAAAGACGAATTAATTAGCAAAATGATCAATAGTTAATTGCAATACTTGAAATTTTAAGCAAAAAAATGGATTTTTAAACAAGACGATTAATTTTCAAACAGGAAAATTAATTTTCTAGCAAGATAGAGGATTTTTAAATTCAATATGTGAATTTTTAGCAAAAAAGTTAAATTTTCAATTAAAGGCACTTTGAACTAAACAGTTAAATTTTCAACCAAAGTAATGAATTTTTAACTAAAATGATCAATCTTTATCTCAAATAAATGAATTGTCAACAAAAAGATGAATTATTGAGAAAATTTTAAATTCAGTTTGGAAAACTAATTTAGTTTAGAAAACTAAAAATTTAGTGCATATTCAGGTAAAATAATGTCAGCACTATACTAAGAATTAACTTTTCACGTAGAAATTTGGCCTTTCAAAAAGATACATGAATTTTCAAAGAAATACTTAAATTTTCAACCGAAAGGATTAATTTTGTACCAAAAAGACGATTTTTCAAAAAAATACATTAATTCTCAACCAAAAAGTTGAATTTTCAACTGAAAAAGATCCATTTTCAAACAAATAGATGAATTTTTAACTAAAAAGTATCACTTTTCAACTAAAAACGGAATTGTTAAATTTTCAGTTAAAAAAATATATTCTTATATAAAAAAACACATTTCTTTTTTAAACAAATTTAATTAAGCCTTTAACCAAATACTTTTTTTTAAACAAAAAGATGTATTAATTACTAAAATGATCAATAGTTAATTGCAATGCTTAAATTTCTAAGCAAAAAAATGAATTTTTAACCAGGACAATTAGTTTTCAAAGAAAAAAATTAATTTTCAATTAAAGAAGACCAACTTTTAACTAAACAGTTAAATTTTCAACCAAACTAATAATTTTTTAACCTAAACGATCAACCAAATAAATGAATTTTAAACAAAAAAATGAATTTTTGAGATAAGATTTCAATTTTGAACACATGAATGTTGAACAAAATATTTTTATTATCAAATACAAATGAAACAAATTTGTAACCAAACAGTTAAATTTCAAACAAAATAAGATCCATTTTTTAACAAAAATGGAATAGAAGAATCGTTTTTATCAACGAAGACGAATTTTTTTGAAAATACAAGAATTTTAAATTAAAAAGATAAACTGTCAGATAACAAGCTAATTGTTAAATTTTCAGTTAAACATGTATTTTCAACCAAAGCTACGAATTTTCAACTAAAATAATGAAGCCCTGAAGATTGATTTATAACAAAAGGTCAACATTTTCAACCAAAAATAATTTTTCATCCAAATATTAAATAGTTATATTTGAAGTAAAAAAATTAATTTTCAATTATAAAAAAAACAAGAAACAAATTTTCAACAAAGTAGTTCTAGTTGCACTCGGAATAAACTTAATAAAATGAACTTTCGGTCAAAAAATGGATTTCAAACAAAAGAGCGTGTTATTCCCATTTAATATTGCAATTTAAAAAGAAAATTAACTACGCCCTTGAAAAAATTCCCTGACCTCAAAAATATTCCCTGACATTTCCTGGTTTTTCCTGGTATATACAAATTCCCTGACAATTCCAGGTTTTCCAGGTTTTACAGGTAGGGTAGACGACCTGTCTGGAGGCAAGTATGGAAATCAGTTTTGTAGGGACAGTGAGGGGAAGTATGGTAAATGAGGGAAAAAGAGGAAATGGTCAGTATGGTTGACGTAAATGAGAAGTAAATGGGATAGTAGGGGAAGTGAGCTAAAGTAGAGGAGGGATAAGTGGGGAAAGTTGGGGGTTGGGAATTTAGTATGGGGAAACGGGAAGAGGAAAATTATCGGTGGAAAAGTAAAGTAAGAGAAAGGATTGGGAATAGGGAAAGGAAAGATATGAACTTCTTAATTAACATCTTAATAGGCTACAAAGCCCTTTTTTTATTGCCATTTTTCACGAGAATGACTGAAAATCTTGTCTTATTACTTTAGCACATTACAAGTTTGATAATGACATATTACTGGTAGGAGTATGAATCGAAAAAAAAACGTCAAAGGGTTGAGATTCCCTTTGTTCGTGGATAGATACAATTCGATCAGAAATATGAAAAATTCTCAGACTAGTCAAACTGCTTTAGCGAGACTGAAATCCTAGTTTGGCAAACTTCTAAAACAAGAAGCTCTGAAGTTATCTAACTGTGGAAAGATTACCGACTGAGGAACAGGTAAGACGCTCGTCGTTGCCGAGGGGGTTTCATGGAAGGCAAGGAAGGCAAGTTTTGGAGTTCCTAACTAAGTTGGTAACGAAGTAAGTTTCCAGTCGTGAAACGGAAGCAGTGCAGCCAAAGTGGGTGGCTCTTAATCGCTTCTTTAGAATAACTCTTGTCTTTTAATCTCAGTGAAAGAAAATGAATGGCTACCGAATGAAATAGAAGAAACCAGTTACAACTTATCGAGGATTCTCCTTACAGCTACCGTTTCATTGTAAATTAGAAAACTAATCTAGGGGGAATTTTCTTAAAATGTTTTGAAGAATAGGGGCAGAAAAAGGTGAAACATTTGTTTCGATTTTAAAAAGATACATGGTTGTTACAGTATCCCTCTTTCGAAATTATCTGACTTTTTCTTCAACAATTTTTCTGTTTCTCTGACCATTACACATTTTTGTTTCAAATATAAAAACAACCTTATACCTATCCAGGTGAAAAGTTATATATAGTTTATGTACAACTTTTGTATATTTCGTTTGTACATATTGCATTTTTAACAACATACATTATTTTTTAACCAAATAGTTCATTTCTCAACTAAAAGATTAATTTTCTAACAAAAAAGATTGATTTTCTATTGAAAAGACGAATTTTCTATGAAATAGTTGGGTTTTCAACTCATACATTGTCAGTCAAAACGACCAATTTTCAACTATAAAAAAAGGAATTTTCAACAAACTGGTAAAATTTTTAACCAGAGAGATGAATCTTTAACCAAAAAATGAACTCTCAAGGAAAAGTAATAACCGTATATATTTTGATGATAAATTTTCTTTTATTTTGAATCAAAAAAATTTTATTTAAATCAAAAAGAAGTATTTTTAACAAAAGTGTTAGATTTTCGAGAATGAACCGTTTTTCAGTAAAAAATGTCATATACATGTTAAATTTTCTAGTCCCTAATATGAATTTTCTACTAAACAATTGAGTTTTAAACCAAGAAGCTTAATTTGCAATCAACAAAATTAATCATAAACCAAAAACATGAGTTTTGAACAAAATAATTTAATTTATCAACCAAGCAGTTGATTTTTATCCAAACCAGATTTTTCAGTTAAAAAATTAAAAAATGTCAACCAAATTATTGAATTGTCAAGCCAAAAATAAGAGTTTTCTACAAAACGGTAGGGATGCATTTGAGAAGGTTACGAGAAAATTCTAGCTTTTCTTAAAACATGATCAGGTGAACTCAAAACTGCATGGAAAACGATAATCTCAAACTAAAAATTTCGAGATCTCGATTCGAGAATCTTGAAACTTTTATTGGATATTCTCGATCTCTATAAAGTTTTAAGATCACCTGCATGTTTCAAGAAAATCTCGAACTTTGTCGAAATCGATTCGAATGCATCAGTACAAAATAGTGGAATTTTCTACCAGGAAATATGAATTTTCAACAAAAAATTCATCTGTAAACAAAAAGTTGAATGCTTAATTGAGATAGTACAATTTTG
The DNA here is from genome assembly GCA_010014905.2 of Druon quercuslanigerum. Classification (NCBI taxonomy): domain Eukaryota; kingdom Metazoa; phylum Arthropoda; class Insecta; order Hymenoptera; family Cynipidae; genus Druon; species Druon quercuslanigerum. Next base: position 12,335 of record JAAAKG020133501.1, read on the forward strand.
AACAAAATACTTAAATTTCCATTCATAGGAAAATGTTTAACAATAAAAAAATATTTTTCACAAAAAGATACATTTTTAAACAGGAAAATGAATTATCTACCAAAAAAGAAATGAATTTTTTACCAAAAAGGTGAATTTTCAACCCACAAGATTAATTTTCTGCAAAAAAAAATGAATTTTATAACTAAAATGAGGAATGTTCCACCAAAACTGTAATTTTCAACTAAAAAGTTTATTTTCAAGCCAAAAAGACGAATTTTCAATAAGAAAGTTGAACATTTAATATAAAACAAAGATTTAAAAAGAGGGTAAATCTTCAACAAAATAATAAAATATTCAACCAAAGAGTAAAATTTTTAACCACAAGATAAATTCTCTAACAAGACAATTATTAAATAAAAAAAAATATTGGCTTGTAACTGTATTTACCTTCCATTTACCTTCCTAAACTTAATTTCATTAAGGTTCCAATGTTTATTTAATTAAAAGAATTCATAACTATGTCCGCTACTTAATTTTATAAACCCTTAGTAAGATTTTGAGTCTATGTACTGGCAATTATAATGTAAAATAAAAGACTTACAGTGAAGGGTTTGAGTCTGGAGTAGTCGACGAAATCCATTCGTCGATCCTGCATGAATTCCACAGGCATTGCGTCCTCCGGAAGTTCTGCACGTGCCACGATTGGATAGAAGGTCTGAAATTAAAGAGACGCTACTTAGAATGAGAAAAGCTTACATAATATTAATACATGTCCATACCCTAAAAAAATACTTTTTTGAATTAAAGAAACTGTTTCTTTACCATATTTTTTATTGATGTCAGCAAAAAGTTATTTCTTTGAATCAAAAAATTGCATTGAATCAAAAAAAAACTTTTCTTTGACTGAGAGTGAATGGATATTCTCCTTTGATATAAAGAAATTTGCATTGAATGCAAGAATCTTTTTTCTGAATGTACATAATTTCAAGGATCACAGTAGTTCAGAAGTTCAATTTTAGGTAATAGGGGTAATAGGGATAGTTTCTATTTGAAATATTTGACATTTGTAATGTATTTTTATAAGTTTCACGTATTTTAATTCATATTGAGATGGTATGGTTAGAAATTACTTCGTAAAATCTTTTTCATAATGTTCAAACCTAGAGTAAATTGAACTATTTTCGTAGGCAATTCAACTATTTGGTTAATAAACTTTTTTGTTGAAAATTAATTTTTTTGTTCAAAATTTAACTATGTCGGTAGAAAATCCAAATTTTCGCTTAAAAATTCACCTAGTTTGGTAGAGAATTTAAGTATTTCGTTGAAAATTAACTTTTTTGTTGAAAATACATCTTTTTGCAGATATTTCGTCTTTTTGACTAGAAAATTCACCAACTTGTTTGCATTTTTTAAAATTATTGAATAAAAATATATTTTGGTTAAAAAATCAGCTACTTTGTAGAAGAGTGGTATTTTCGAATTAATATAACTACTTTCATCAACTATTTGGTTAAAAATTTAACTGTTTAGTTACAAATTCATCTATTTTCTTGAGATTCAATATTTTTACTTCAAAGATAAGAAACTTCAACCATTTCAATTTGAATTGAAAATTAATACTCATAATAATATTATTTAAACGAATTCATCACCCTATTTTCCTGGAAAATTACTTTATTTTCCATAATAATAATAATAATAATAATAACAACAAAAAATAATAATGAAAAAAAATAATAATAATAAAATAATAAAAAGCCTCGGTGGCTCAGTTGGTTAGACGCTCGGACTTCACCTCAGAGGTCCGGGGTTCGATCCCTGAGCCGGTAC
>JAAAKG020133502.1:0-14146 GCA_010014905.2 Druon quercuslanigerum
CACACTACTTCCCTCCCTACCGAGTGAGTCACGCCTACCCCGAAAGGGAAACGGCTTAATGGTGTAATAATAATAATGTCAAGTGCTCTTCCAAAACCAAAATTATATGTAAAAAAACTCCATTTCTTTTAAAGAAACTATAATTAAATAAAAAATTCCAGATAATTATGTACTTTTATCAATCGATGTTATGTCCCTTTTCACAAACGTTTCATTATATTTGGTTCTAAAAGGTATTAAAAACGGTGGGATAAGATCAAAAACATCAGAAATATTCCTATTGGTGAATTTGAAAAAGCCATCAAATTTCTAATGAAGTCAACATATTTTAAATTTAACAATATTTACTAAAAAACAAGCTTTTGGTTTTAAAATGGGATCTTCAATTTTTCTGTACTTTAGCAGATATTTTTATGCAAGATCTTGTATATGAAGTTTTAAATAAATTACAGCTTACAACAAAATGTTACTACCGATACGTTGACGACACCATTCTTAGTATTCCCACTGACATAATTCAAGAAATACTAAACAAATTTAACTCAATCCATCCTACACTGCAATTCACACATGAAAATGAAAATGAAAATTCCATAAACTTTTTAAACATTGATATTATTAGAGATAATAATAATATTAAAACAAACTTGTTCCGCAAGAATACTTACTCAGGTAGACTTCTAAATATTTCTCAAATAATCCTACTCGACATAAAATTGCAATTGGGAAAAACACAGTTGACTCTGCAATACTACTTTCTGACAAATCCTTTAATAACGATAACTTAAGTATAGTTAGAAAACTCCTTTATTGCAACAATTACCCAGAAGAATTTATTGAAAAAAATATTAAAATAAGACTAACCGAAATATAGATTAAACAAAATATCATTTAAAACAGCATTCAAGACAATAAACAATTTATTTCCGGCAATTTCTAGGGTTATGTTACAGAAAAAATATAAAACGTCTTTTGAATAAATTCAATATAAAAACAATCTTCCGAGTAAATTCTAAACCTATCGAATTCGTAAAACTTGGAAAAAAACAATTAAATATCTTAGACCAATGCATTTTAGCTTATAAACTAAAATGCCAATGTGGTAAATCATATTGTTATGTATTAGAATTGAGAAACATCGTAATAATATTAGACGCAACCCAAAGAATCATAAAGTCATAGAAAAACATTTAGTTAACTTCCACAATTGGGACTCTTCTTGTATAGATTGGGATAATGTTGAAATATTACACCAAGAGTCAAATTATTACAAAAGATGATGTGCTGAAATTATATTCATTAAAAAAGATGGTAACAAAAGTTTGAACAAAATTACAGATTTCGATCATTATAATCCTGCTCACAACAGGATTTTTGAAATTTTCTCATAACTAAAATAACTGCGAGTTTTTTTAATTTATACTCAGTATTCAAAACGGCTTAAAGAATAATAAATTCTTCTTCTTATGAATTTCATTCCAATGGTTCGGGACCTGTAGTAAAAAAAAAACCTTTTTGTTTTCCCTTTTACTACGCTACTCTCGTACTAACCTATCTGAGTGCCGGTCCTCGTATTTGCGCTCTTGACATTTTTAAAAATGTTTTTATATTTTAAAAAATCAAGGTAGACTTAAAAAAACTGGTTCTCAACAATATTACTACAAACCTCTTTGAAAAGCCAATAGATTCAATATGAAAGAAAACAATTTTAACCTCAAAATGAAGTTATAATATATTTCAATATTACAACTATTCCTTAACCTAATAGTGTTTCTTGTTTTAAGAAATTATTTATTTACTTTTTTTTGATTTTCGAAACTACTTTTAAATAATTTAGCATCTCGGAATAACATTCTACCAATGTCAAAATGCTTCGACTCCAAATGGAACATTTACTGGTAAGATTAAAAATGGTGTTTTTTATATTATTATATACTTTTAATGATTATACAGCATCGAACATTTTTAATTGTTTTATAGAAATAATGCCTGACGAGGATAGCAATCGCTATCGAAATGTTGCGAATATATTAATAAACATGTTTCGAAGAGTCGAAAGAATAGAAATAAGTTTTTTTATTCCGTTTTCGAAATCTTAATTAACTACTTCACAGATGTTAAAAAATTTGGAGAACATCTTCCTTATACTAACTATTTTTAACTCAAGTATATGCAATTCTATCCACACTTTATTGATCCAAATACATCTACCTGCACATTTTTTAAAAATCAATTACTAACATTTTGAAAAAACCATTCTCAACTATATTCTTTTTCACAAAAATTTAAATTTAAATTTCCTCTTTCCAATGGCATACATGCATCATTGATTTTAAAGATTGATCATTCATTGAGCCTCCCGTTCTCAACTTACGATTTGGTAGGGATTCTAGGTTTTTAGGAGGGCTCCAAATTTGCAAGGGGATATGTGAGGGATTTGGATCGTCGAGAGAACGGCTAAAGTCAGTGAGGTGTAGAAAATTGAAATATAAACATGGTTTATTTAGCCAACTTTCACGGTTCGGATGGCATGCTGGCCCATGATCGATATTAAATCTCGCCCGTTATCCCCGAGAGCAGGTTTTGTCGAACATCGTTGACGTGATGATGATTTTACCGGTTTCCGGTGATTTTGCAACCAGTGGATGGTAGCGTCGTTTTGAGAAAACAAAGGGGTTGGAGGCGGAACGTTGTCTGTATCGGAGTGCAGAGTAGGGATACCCAAGTCGATTCCGATTCCTTCGAAGAATCGATTCTGAGGAATTGATTCTCTACTTTTAAGAATCAATTCCAGGAATCGATTCTTTGCCGAAAACGACATCGATAGCGAATCACATTGTATCTTAAGGGTGCAAAGCAGAAAACAAACAGCCAATTACAAAACACGTTTAAGAAGCCCGAAATCAAAGGTGTTTTGTAATTGGCTATTCATTTTATGTTTTGCATTTTGCGAATGTACAGGATTCCACCCTTATATTTTAGATTAGTTTGTTACTTTGCGTTTTGCTATCGCGGGAATGGTACAAATGTTAAATGGCTCCTCCAAGTGAAGTGTAGTACATCATCTTTACACAGGCATCTCGAAACTGAATTCAAATTTAAATATTGAATTAAAACTATAATAAATATTTATTAATTAAATCTATAAAAAATATATTAAAAAATGTAAAACTGACTTTAAATTCGCGTGGGTTGTTCGGACGCGGGGGGTGGGGGTAGGGCGAAGAATCGATTCCTAGCGTTGATTCTTAGATTCCTAGGAATCGACGATTTCGTCGCTCCAGCGAAGAATTCTGATCCCCAGTCCTTACAGTTCGACCGTGTTTCTCCACTCTCTTCTCCTACCGTTCACATGCCGGCAATCGAGTCTAAGCTCTCCCGTGAATTTTCCTGCGCTGCAGAATTTTCGAGGAATAACAGATAAACTCAAATTAAAAATGGATTATTCAAATTTCTCGCAAATTTGAACACACCTAGGGCGCGCGATTGTCGGATCTCGCGGTTCGCGCTCGGTTACTCATTCCTTTACTTGGAATGCTTGAATGAAACTTTATCGAAAAAATCTTTTTTAGATCCCAGTATTTGAATGCATCTTCACATTCTGAATTTTCCACGTATTTAGGTATGTACAATTAAAGATTGAATTTCTCAAAGCTCTGTGTGCTTTTAGATGCATATCCTAATCGTGACACTCGCGGTACGCGCTCCACTTTTGATATTAAGACATTCTTCTATATCTTGGGTTGTTATGCTGGAAATTTTACGCATCTCACATATTTTGTCGTAATATGGAAATTTGTGTTTTTTGTATGTCAATTAAAAAAAATGAACGCGAGGAGTCCTTCGGAAAAGTGGTTTAAAGAAATGATGAAGAAATTTTTAAGGCTGAAATTCATCCAATAACGTTTCCCCATATTTCGCCTTGCTTAGCTCAAAATTTGAATTTTACATTTTTTTATAATATTTATGATGAATAAAACAAAAATCACAAATCCTATCAAAAATGGTTCCCATAAATTTTGTATGAATTTTTAAAAACTGCGACACCTTTCGGAATTTCTTTCGATTTTTACATTGTCATCAGAAAAGGTTTTACATTTATGTAAAATTTTACCTCCGTCCCCAATTTTGGTCAAATGTTTACATTTTAAGACCCTCTGAATCCGAGAAACAGATAAAATGTTTCTTTTTAAATGCCCTACAAGATTACCATACGACATTTCGACAGGATAACAAAATAATGGAAAATAAAAAATTACATTTATATTTACTGAGGTTGAGGATATAATTTAGAAGTTAAAAAATAGTAAAGCTGCTGTATAGACCGTATGTTTAACGTTTACATCGTGAAAATAATATTGGATATAAGCAAATTCAGTTCATGAAAAAACGGTAGAACTTGCAATGAAATGTTTATTAACAAAAGTTTTTTTTAAAGAATGCGCATTTTCTAAAGGAGACAATACAACTACGTATGTAATTAAACATACATATGTTCTGAATTGTAATAATATATATTTGTAGTAATTATATACAATTTCAGAGACAAACTCGTGTGCGAAGTACAAGGTACGTGATAAGAATGTGGCCGTTAAAGCCGAAGGAGCTTTAGCAAAAGAGAACACAAAAGAGAACAAAAGAGAACAGAAATCACCAAATTATTGTTGTCGTCACTTTGACCTTCAAATTTAAAATATATGTGCACAAGTTTGGGGAATATACAAATACCAAATTTTTGAAAAATAAAACCAAAATATCAAGTCTTATATCATATTCTTTCATACCTTTAACTTATCTTTTGTCGTTTGTTTTAAATAATTTTCGATTAATAAAATCTAAAAAATGTATCCTATTAAAAAATACTTAATACTAAATTGTAGATTTTTTGAAGGTTTTGAATTCTGATTTTATTTTGATTTTACGTATTTGTCTTCATTTGGCATAAAACGAAATATCCCATTTTTGAATAAAATTGTCGATGGATAAAATTACAGCTGTTGGTCAAATGATGTTGGATAACACATTTCGTCATTGGACGGACACACGGTGTCTCAAAACATTGTAACGAATAGGTTGATCTTATCTCTTATAAACGCAAATTAAACCTACGTTACGATATACATTTAGTCTCTTGCTACTAAGCCTATAAATAGAATTCCTTAACAAGCCTTCTCGAGTAGCGAATGTTCGTTTAGAGTAGTCAGAAAGAAGGCGCCTCCCTATCGAGCAGTGCGGGGACTTCCAACCAATTAATACATAGCGCGCTCTACTGACAGACAGAGAGAGTGGAACGTACAACGGGCATTGGTGATGTGTGTGTTTGCCTATATGGATTAAATTTTATTGTAGTTTTGCGTATGTGAATTCGAGTAACTAGATGTTCATGAAGCAATCATTAGGCTTTTGCCCAAAGTTTCCTTGGCAAATATTCCAAAGTTTTATGAATCTTTCGTGTCCTTTCTTTTGTCAATGCTCGTTCGCGCGAATCGCGGCTTGTAAGATTCAGGGATGAGAATAGCACTCGTGTATACAAACACACATATTGCATTTAGGTGTTTGATTATTTGAAATTAATTATTTTTATCAAACTTTTCCAACATATTGGAATCCATATAATGTCTTCCTTTTGTTATGTTCGTTCGCGCGCATTATGACTCGTAGAACTATATGGATTAAACTATTACAATTGTATTTTTTTATAATAACAATTTAAAAGTAATCTAAAGAAAGCAAAGTCATGGGTGCTCACCAACTCTTTGATCCCAAAAATTAAAAAAGTATGATAATTTCTCAATATTTAAATATGAAATTAAATAAGGATAGTAACAATAATTTTTCTGGCAATCGAAATGCTTGTCAGACTGAGTCATGTCAGAATAATCAAGAAGATTTTATTTTGCTTTGCAAAGAACAGCCTAAAATTTCAGATCTATAACTTCAACATTCATGATTTATCATAACTGTTCATGTACATTTTTCTAGAAAGAACTATTTGTGGAAAGATAAATATTGAGAAAAATAACACTATAATAATAGTTTTTTAAGTATATTTCATCTTTGTTGGCTGTCAGCTCCTCAATCATATCTTGGAAGCTACTAACGGCACTTTCATGAGCCCAAGAATAAAAATAAAGTAAACGTTTAATTAAAAAAATAAAATTGTATATACGTATTAAAATAATTTAATTGTTACAATAGCGCTTAATCAGAGAGCTGAAGGTTTGGAGCGCGTCGGTATATTCTAACGAAACATATACGTATTGGGAGTAGCATCTATTTCAAATTTGTCCGTTATGGTGATGGCGCTATTTGTATTTATATTATCTATAATTATTTTCTATAAACGGAAAATAATTAAAATTTCATGTTGAAAGATAAACATATGAACACTTCGAATGTTTTGAAAATTGTTGATAGCCAACCTTCAGCAACAACCGATATTCCTGGTATAGATTCAAAGGCATGGGAAACCCCTAAGCCTCGAGTTTGATATGAGTGGCATGCTAGGACGTGAAACATCGTCAAACTCAAGGCAGTTAAAAGAAGATGTAGTAATAAAATAAATCGCTAGTGTCGAACTTCCTACGATTTTACGTAAGCAATTGTTACAAAATGAAGATGATATAGTTAATAAAAGATTAGATAAATGTCTAATGATGAAATTGAGTGTAGAGTATAAACTGGCAAAGTCATTTTGTATTTATAGTAGTGCGTAAGTGAAATAAAGACTGTATTTTAGGTGCAGATATTCTAAAAAGATCTAATTTCATCATTGATTTAGAGAACAACGCAGTTAGATTAAAAAACGCGAACGGGACGACAAGAATCTGCTTAATTTAGGAAAAGCTAAAAAATATAAGGGTAATAATAGACCCTGATTATGCGAATGAAATTTGTCATGTACAGGGTGTAGGTGAAAATTAGATGCGCGAAGAAAATGTTTGCTGCTTATATGGGGGGAAAATTAAATATAAATACTATTGAACCTGAGAAAATTACAAATTTATCAATAGAAACAATTATGAATCATGAGACCTAAGGCGTGTACGACATAGGAGTCAACCGGACGTCGGCCAGCATGCGTGCGGATATGGATGATAGGATCCCTATCGACGGGCTCTCCTGGGTGATTGAAAAGGATCCCTATAAACGGGCTCTCCTGGTATTCATGATTGTAGTATGAGGGAAGGACCTAGGAAACCTAAGAACCTAGGAAAGAACCTAGGTAAAACGTGTCTTCTGGATCCCTGGGTAGAGGTCGCTCCCGGACTGATTCAGGTTGGAATCGGTACGCGACTGACTCTGCAGGGGTGGACCTTCCATCTCCCTAGCTATTCGTGGGAACCAAAATGGATCACACAAATAATAAAAAAGAAGGAGAAATGGAGGCAGTGGAGAGGGGAAAGTGGTTGGGTCCTAACGGGTCGAACATAACCGTTTTCTCCCATTCTGTCTCTCTGGCAAGCTAAACTCAGGAGGCGCCTGTGGCCCTAGCTCTTCCGGGATCTGAAGGATTGACGGTCCCTCTGAGTGTGGCTATGGAACCGGGAATGGCCAATCAGTCCCCCAATAAGAAGAAACGCATTAACGCTTTCCTGAAAAGGAGACGGAAGAGGCAAGCAAATCGCGCTAGTGGAGCAGCTGCAATACCTGGAAAATCGGCGACCATAACATCGACAACCACCACTGAAGCTCAGTAGCGAAGAAGGGGCTCAGAACGCACCCAACCGTGAAGTTGGGGGGGGGGATAAGCCTGTAAAGAGGAACAATGTGGTCCAGAAGCCGACGAACAGGGAGTCGTCGGGGGCTGCACTGACAGCCGCTCAGAGGTCTGACCCCCTGACGATGGTGGTGACAGATACGAGCTATACGGACTTGCTGCTCACTACAGAGGAGTATGAGCTCTTTAGGAAGGTTCCCTGGAGGGCACTCGAAAGAGTGTCTTCAAGTCAATAGCTTAGCTACACAAGACTGTGGTCTAGACAAGGCCCATCTCTTAAGGTTGGTAGAGTTGAGTTGGCCCAGAAGATTGTTACGGTCATGGCGTGGTTCCCGGCAAAACTGTAAGACCCGGATGTGGTCCTTCGTCGGTTTGAGGGATTTAACCCCTCACTTAAACCCGCGTCCTGGTGAATAGTCTGGCACGAAATACCTCAGAAAGAAGTTACAGCGGGAGGAGAAACCAAAAATCTCCTAGTTGTGAAAATTCCTGAATCGAAGACGAGGGCTTTTGCAGTCTTTAAGAACAGGCCGTTCAACAACTTAGGCAGGTCCACTTCAAGGTTGCCAACTAGGGGCAGGAAGAGGCTGTCGGTGTACAGGATAATCGGCATCAGGCTTAAATGATTACTTCCGGTCTAAGCATTGCTTAAATTAACTTACATCACAGCAAAGGCGCCTCTGCAGTGTTGTAAAACGGCATGACTGCGAGGCACACAGGTATCTTACTAATCCAGGAACCCTTGTTATTTCGAGATACCATTGGGAGCTTAGGGGGGATGTGGCTGGTTTTTGGTTCAGGGACCCCAAGTTACGGATCTTGAAGGAATAGGAAAGGTAGTATTGGGATCAGCTTACTTTCCAAATGACAGCGATACCAACTCACCGGTAATGGTACGTTCCCTGGTGGAATATTGAAAGATAAGGGGTCTTCTTCTTCTGATGGGGTGCGATGCTAACTCGAAACATACTTCATGAAGCAGCACGGGCACCAAATCAAGAGGTAACGATCTATTGAAATACCTAATTACCTCTGATTTGGATATTCTGAATACGGGAACACACCGACGTTTCGTAACTGAATCAGGAAGAGTCACTGACATCACTCTCTCTACCAGTAATTTCAGGGATAACATGAAGAAGGAGTCTCAAATGAACCCGTTTTCTCACATCACTCACAAATAGAGTTCCAGTTAGAATCCACTATCCCTGCCATCCCTAAATGGGCCAGAAATCCAAGAACAAAGAATTGGGGTCAGTTTACCAGGGAACCAAGAAGCGCACTTTCAGGTGTGGCCAGGTCAATCAGAGACGTGGATACCCTGTAGATGGTGGCCGAGATTTTCACTATTGACCTCATTTACGACAATGAGGGATGAATGTAGGAGTACAATATGTAAGACAAAGCATAAAAGCTGAACCAATTTTTGCTGATATCGAGTAAGGAGCAGAGACGGCTAGACTTGACGCTGAATTTGCCCGGCGGGGGGAAATCAGAGTCTGACGGGGATACTTTGGCTTACCTGATCAAGACACATTGTCCGGGATTCACAAAGTTCGGATTGGCAGCTTGCCAACCAAATTGTTACTTTAGCCAGGGTCAGGTAGGTCTTCTTACAGAGGGCTGGTAAGATCATCATAGGGCAAATTGTAAGACTTTCTAGGGCTAGTCTGACGTTTGGTTATGTTCCGACAGCATGGTAAGGTGCGAGAGAAGTTTTTATTCAGAAGGCAGGCAGGATCTTTTACACTTCACCCAATAATTTCTGACCCACTAGCGTCACATCTTTGCTATTAAAAACAATGGAAAGACTTGTGGACAGATACATCCGCGATAAGGTCTTGTCAAGTAGGCTACTTCACAAGCAACAAGATGCCCATAGGGATGGTCATTCGACTGAGATGCCCTTAACCAAAGCAGCTTACCTAATCGAAGGACAACTGAAGCAGATTTCTTTTCATATTCTTGGCCACTGCCCCGTAATTGCGGGGAAACGTATAACTCTCGCAGGCAGTTACTGCATCAATGAGTCCGAAATATCAGCCAACAGCGCGGTTGCTGTCCTATACCTATGGAGAGGGCTATAGGGCTACACTAGAGGCTAACATGGGGAAGCAACGAGATTACCCAAGCGTTAGGTGCTGTTACGGTATCGACTCAGAATAGAAATAATAAAAGAGACAATTGAATCTCTAAACGCGAGCAAACAGCTAAAGTTCAAGGAAATTATTTTCAAAGATATTAAATTGTTTAAAAGAGAACCAGATTTAAATATCGTGTATCGGCATGAATTAAAGATAGTGGATAATCAGCCTTTTTCTTGTCGTACTTATCCAGTACCTAAGGCCCTTCGAAAACGTGTAGGCGGGGAAATAGCAAACTTAATAAAGCCAGGCAAATATCGACGGTCTAAGAGTGCGTATATTAATCCGCTAGTGATTGTTACTAAGCAAAATGGCGATATTAGGCTATGTTTAGTCGGTAGGAAATTAAATAACATACTTATAGATGATTGAGAATGTTCGGAACCGCTGGACACCATATTCCAATGTTGTGCAGGCGCAAAATTTATGTCAACTCTATTTTTGGTGATGAGTTTCTGGCAGATTTCTTCTAGACCAGAACCCTGCAAATACACTGCTTTCTTATTCGACGGAGAATGTCACGAGTTTTGCGTCATACCTTTCGGATTGAAGACTAGTACCGCTTCTTTACTGCGTGCACTAGATTTCGCCCTAACAGGCATTGACGATTTCGGGATGAATTTCATTAATGATTTGCTATGCAAAAACAAGGATGTGCATCAACATTTCCATCATTTGGACCAGCTTTTCCAGCGCTTAGAAGAACTTAACTTTACCATTAATTTGTAAAAATTTCATTTTTGGCCAGGAAGTAAAATTTCTAGGATACACATTGACTTCTAAGGATATCGAGCCAGACCTAGAGAAGGTTAGAGCGATAAAAGAATATTCCCGACCGAAGAAAGTTAAGGACCTGCGTGATTTCTTGGGGCTGATCAATTTTTCAACAAAATTCTTGAAAGGACACGCCAAAGAAATCGTTCCACGTTTCGAACTCTTAAAGAACGGAGTGGTATGGGAATGGACATCGTATAAGGGAAAGGCTTTTCTACGCACAAAGAAATTGTTCAGCGAACACATTCTTTTACATAACGCTGATTAGACGAAACCCTTCTTTCTGTAAATTGACGCCAGTGACGTCGCACTTATTATAATTATTATGACTATATATTATCCTAAGTTTCCTAAGGTAATACGGCCAAGAATCTCCATTTGTCTATCTTTTGTGGCCCTTTACCGACTACCAAAGGAGAATTTAAATATATTCTCTCAACAATTGACACATTTAGCAAATTTGTCAAACTTCACACGATGAGAAGAACAACTACAAAGAATGCTCTATCTAAAATCTGTGAGGATTACATCCCCAAATTTAGGAAACCAGGGAAGATCATTTGTGATCACGGGACCTAATTCACTTAGAAAAATTGCATACATGCAGTCTAACAAGAAGACATCCAATTAATCTTTCCATATGTCGAGGTTCTTTCGATCACTTCTAGGGGGAAAACACAACTCGTGGTGGAAATGGGCCAAGATAATTGAATCGTGCATAAATGAGACCCATTAGGAAATCACTGAGTTTGCTCCTATTGAAAATTACTGAAAACCAGACTCTTCCGTATTTGGGAAAATTATTTGAAGGTGCCCGTGAAACCACCGGATATCTCATATGATCGGAAGATCCAGTTGATCCGTGAGAGAATTATCCGTAAAGAAAAGAAAAGAGCAGAAAGGTCCAGAAAAAACCCACAAACTTGTTAAATTGAAGGAAAGAGATTTGGTGCGCATTAAGTTGCCCAACCAATCCGACAAGATAAAAAAGAAGATTGCAAAGTTTATGCAAATATATGAAGGCCCGTTTATAATTGCATCGGTTGTTGATCACGGTGTGTTTATTCTCCATCATCCCATCTCACATCTAGATGAGGGACAATATTAAACGCAAAATCTGCAACTCTACATCAGTAGAAAGGGAAAAGAAAACTTTTTGAAAAAGGGTATTCAAAAACAAAACAAAATTACTACGATAAGTTAAATACAAAATAAAAAAATATTACCATATAAGGTTTTAATAAGATGAAATAGAAATAATTAAAGTTAGATTAAAAATACGCTACATCAAACAAAAAATTTCTCACACGAAGATCTTTAGATATACTCAAAACATATATAAAAAAATCTTTGTTTTTTTATTCATAACTTAGATTAAAGAAAACGGGTTGCATGCTTATCTAATTGCTGAGGATGAACTTGGGGCTCTTTTAGAATTGTTCATACAAATACGTCCTTCAGTAATTTAGGTGAACTGTGAGACTGAAAATCAATCTATTTTGTCTATCTTCAATGTGCAAATACATAGCAGGTTGCCGTTATATGTTGTATATATTGCATGCGTCGATTTAGGTACGTCCTTCAGAATTCTGTATCAGTTACAAAAATTTTTTTTACATATTATTTTTTTTTAATTTTCCTTTCGCTTTTATGTTTATTATTATTTTTGTTCTAATAGTTTCTGGCAAAATAATTTTTGAGCAAAATAAAAGCGAAGTAATAGCTAGTTGTAAGTTTTCTATATTTTTTAAGTATAGTCTAACTTAGGTGGTTGTGAATTGCTCATTCAGATCTTGGAAGCTACTGACGACACCTTCAAGAGCCCAAAAATGAAAACAAAATAAACTTTTAATTTATAAAAGATACTGCACATTGTATAAGGTAATCACTAGTAATCACAAAGGTCTTAACCGATTAAAGTAAATAGAGAAAAACTGAACTTTGATTACTTAAAATAATATTTGATTGGAGTCAATTTTTATTCGCGATTAAAATTCAAATTATGCAAGTGCGTTAGTTATTGTCAGGCACATAACCAAGTTAACATGAAAAAATATACTTATTCGATTCAAGAATATTGAAACTGACCTAAAATCACAAGTTTTAGCACACGCGGCAAGAGCTAGTATTGTAATACAAAAAAGACTGGGCCATCTGGCGATAACTAAAGCAGTGACGATAACCAGTGCATCAACCTTATACGTATACAAACATTTGAAATATTACAACTGGAGATCGTTAAAAAATTACGGTGCTAAACTTTCTAAAATCCTAGCACTTTCTCAATAATAAATTATGAGAATGTAATAAATTACAAAAAATTTGTATCTCTTTTTTTTTGAACGACTTTTGTCTATCATTTTTTCGAGCTTTTTGTAGTTTTCTCACATATATTTAATTGCTATCTTTTATATTATTTTGTACGATTAAATAAAGAATATGCTACTTATTAAAAAGTGATTTCTAAAAAAATGATATTACTTCTATATCTTTTTTAATAAAAAAGCTGATAAATGAACGCGTTATTTCTTTTAAGACCCAAAGAAAGTGTGCGAAAGCCCGGTTTGATCCGTATATACGGACAGACAGACACTATCGCCCAAACTTGATTCTCAGCTTGCGGGGGTCTCGAGAACATAGATTTGGGAAAATGAAAAATTTGTGTTTGATAAAACTATGAACATAAAATTTTTGAAGTATTTTTGGGTGAATTGATTAAATTCCTCTAAGAAAAATAAACATGCAAAATAATACCCTGCAAAATGATACGTATCCCTTTGAACTGAAAATATGAATTTCACCCCAATAAAACTACAAATAAAGTCCTGGAGTTTTCTGGAGGAAATTAAGTACATAATGACAATCACAGGTTGATATTATTTTTTATAAAATTAAATCATTCAAAATCAAAGTAATATAACTCAAATTTATATTACTGTCATATTTTATAAGTATATCCAACATGCATTTTTATTATAAAATCATGACATTGATGCAAAGAGAAAAAAAGGGATACATAATTTTTTGTTGATAATCTGCGGTTCAGAAGCAACTGAATCTTTCCTTTCTATTTCGCAATCATCGAAGGTAGAGCTTCACGCAGGGATGCGGCGAGAAGTGGGGGAAGTGATGGGAAAAGAAAAAGAGAGTACGCGTCAAGCTGCCGCTCCGTACGCGTTCAAAGCCTCTTTTTAAATAATTTATATCTTGTGAAATAACGCTGATAGGAAATTTTGGATATCAGCCTGAGAATGATCAGTTTAAGTACTTTTCAAACCCATCATGTTGCGAAAATCGATTTTTTGTCTAGTAGGTCCCTTTTCTCGGATCACGTGACACACACACACACACACACACACACACACACACACACACACACACACATATATATAAAACTATTTGTCATAATGACAACCGCAGGATTTCGCCGAGATCGGGTGCCAATCTGAAAATTTGCACCCGATCCCAGCGAAATCGCGGTAAAATTTCAGCCATAACCACGTCTCAC
>JAAAKG020133503.1:0-14146 GCA_010014905.2 Druon quercuslanigerum
TTTATTTTGAAATATTTTTGAAATAAAATTAAAATATACATTTATTATTGGATATGTTATATTTATAACTTTATTTTAAATTAATAATCATTAATTAATAATTAAAAATAAATATTTAACTATTTTACAATTATTTAATTAATTTAGAAAAATAATAAATTTTCAACCAAATAGTGAAGTTGTTACCTAAAAAAGATAAGTTTTTAAAAAAAAATAAAATATGTAAATTTTTATTGTGAAACGTTCATTTTTAACCATATATTAGTCGCATTTTCAACAAAGTAGTTGAATTTGAATAATAATGGAAATTTTTTAACTAATTTACAAGCTTACATCCATTTATATGATTTTAGGACGACTGAAAAATCCCAAAAAATGTAATTCCGGACAGTGTAAAATTCCAGAAATAGCAATTGCCCGAATAATAAAATTGCCAAAAAATACAAAAAATACCGAATTACAAAATTCCCCAATATTAAAAATTAAAATTAATAAAATTGCTGAAAATTAAAAATGCTAAATTGGAAAATTCCCGAATAATAAAATTTACGAAAGTTTATAATATTACCGAATTGGAAAATTCCGGACAGGAAATTGTCGAATTATCAATTATCCAAATTGGAAAAATCTCGAATTTAAACAATTACAATTTTTTATAAATACGTTTTATTGATTACAAATACAAGAATAAATATTTACTTTTTTAAATTATATTTATTGCATAAATTTCGAAAATTATTGTTAAACCCCCAAAAAATTACCCTCTGTTTTCATCGTACCTTATATCGCTTTTCGAAAAAATATATGTAAATTTAAAATTCGATTTTTACGAACGCTTTTCGTATTTTTTTAAATACTGTACACATTAAACGAAAAGCGTCATCCAGAAATATTGTATTAAAAACTATTGTGTTTTTTAATTCAAACAATACTTTTCGAAGTCTTAAGCATTAAATATTATTTTTAAAGAAGAAAAATTTTATTATTGTTTTTGTGATCAAAAAAACATATTTATGAAAAATTGTAATTGTTTAAATTACGGAATTTTTCAACAGATATTTTATAATTCGACAATTTTCTGTCGGTAATTTTATTATTCGAGAATTTTAATATTCGGCAATTTTATAATTCGGTATTTTTCTTTTTCGGTAATTTTATTATTCGCGAATTTTAATATTCGGGAATTTTACAGTGACGGGAATTTTATTTTTGGGGATTTTTCAGTCGTCCCATGATTTTGTATCAAAAGCTTTAGAATTCACTGTTTCATAACATATAATATTATATGTATTTCATGCTTTTTTATTAATTACAGTTATTATACTATTGTATTGTTGAAAATTATTTATAACTTGTCTAATTTATAGAAATGATAATTTTGTATGTATTATAAACAATAATTTAATTAAATATAATTTTAGTGAAAGCTGTAAAAAATAAAATTGCATAATTTGTTTGTGTAAAAGTGATTATTTTCTCGTTAAAAAATTTGGTGGGCCTAAAAAGAGCCATTTAGTTTTAATGAGAGCTGTAAAAAAAATGTTAAATGAACATAATTATTTCCTCATTAAAAAATTTGGCATTCTTGAAAAGGGTAATTTAATTTTTAATCTTTTTAGTGAATAGAATTTTTTTTACATTATTCATTGCGAATTCACCTAATTTTTATTTAAAAATTCAACAATAGAAAATTCGATATTTTTAATACGAAATTCATTTTTTTGGTTAAAAATGTATTTTTTTTAACTTAAAATTTAATTGTTTAGATTTGTGTTTAAAATTTTAACTATTTCAGTTAAAGATTCATTATTTTAGTTGAAAACTCTTAATTTTGGTTTAAAACTAGTTTTTTAAACTAAAAATGTCACTATAACATCTTTAGATGAAAATTATAATTTTTGTAATTATAATTTTTTCAAAATTCAACTAATATTTGGTTAAAAATTCATTTATTTTGTTTAAAAATTATATTTTCGGTAAAAATTAATTTTTCTATTTTAAAATTAATCTTCGTGTTTAAAATTCATCTCTTTCGTTGAAAATTTAGGTGTTTAAGTTAAATATTTATCATTTTATTTGAAAATTAATATTTTTGGTGTAAAATTTAAATTTAAATTTTTTGTTGTAAAATTTTTTGTTCCACCTGAAGATTCATAATTTTATTTGAAAATTCATCACTTTGATTGAAAAACGAACTATTTCGTTAAAAATCTTTTTTTTAAATTCATTTTTTCAACTCAAAGTTTATTTATCAATTTTATATATTAATTTTGTTTGTCTACTGGTCTAAATCAATATTATACAAATATTGATAAATTTTAAGATTGTGAAAAAATGTCTCTTATCTCCGCAGGGATCACAATCTTAATATTTAACAATATTTTAATAATATTGATTTAGATTAGCAGACAAACATAATTAACATCTAAAGTTAATAATTAATATTCCCTAGTCAATAAACCTAAGATCAACAATAAAAATAATCAAAGTTTTACTGTTCCATTTTTTATAAAAAATTGATTTTTTTTCTCGGAAAATTTAAGTATTTGTTTCCAAACTAATTTATTTTGCAAAGTTTTGCTCTGTTGTGTTAAAGGATGTTTAAAATGAACATCATGAATTAAAATAAATGTTTGTGTTTTGCGGAAATTATGAATATGTTACATTTAGTTGATCGGGAAAATTGAAAAAATCATGAAACAGTAAATTCTAAAAATGTGTATAAAAAATCGTAATAATATAGGTAATCTATTAATTTTGTTAAAAATTTCCATTACAATTTAAAATTCAACTTCTTTGGTCTAAAATTCGATTAATTTTTTGTGAAAAATAAACTTTTTAAACTAAAAATTCACATACTTCATTATTATTACATTTTGCGTGTGTAGTTTTTTTATTTTGGAAGCGTAACTCTATTAAAAATTCTACTATTCAACTCAAATTTGACGTTACAAGAGAGAAAAAGTAATGTATTCAATTTAAATAAGCCCGCGTTTAACAGCACATGCGCAGTAAGAAAAAGCTTCTAGTCAGCAGTACAGGAGGGGAATTCGTCGCCCACGAGCGCAGTAGAGGGGGAAGAGGTCCAAGGTAGTTGTCGGCGAAATGACGACCAGTCGACCACCCGAAAATGAGGGGCTGGCAGCAGGGAAAATAAGGAGAAGGAAAGTAGGAAAAGCGATGAAGGAGTGATGGAAGATGGAGTGATGGAAGAGGGAGTGATGGAAGAGGGAGTGATGTAAGAGGGAGTGATGGACGGGGGAGTGGTGAGAGGGGAGTAATGGAAGTAAAGTAGAGGAAGGAGAATAGGAAAGCAGGTGCTTTTAAACAACTTATTGTCTTAATAGGCTACAAAACCCTTTTTTAAATAATTTTGTATAGAAAAATTCTTACCGATGAGAATAAAGGGGTAAATTAAACCCACTGTATAAGATCTATCATCCAGACCCTGACAAATTCTCAATTTCGTATCTCTCGTTGGAAAAACATGAGTAACTGTAGGTGGCACTTTTATTAACCAAGTGCTATTTATAATTACCTCCACAAGTGTCAGAAGACCTGTTATAATTAACTGAGATTTTGGACTAGTGTACCTGTATAAATGTGTTTTAATAGAGTTTTTTTTATTCGGCATTTTTTTTTAATCACAGGGATCACAAGAGTTTGAGTAGTTCAGTTATAAGGAAAAAAGGAGATTTTTGTAGCGAAAAATGAGGATTAAAACGGAATTTAATTTATTATTATAAATTTTTATAACTTTTTTTAAAAGAAAGTTCCCTCTCACAGAATTGACTTCTCCTTTGCAAATTTTCTAATTAGTTATGTAGTTCGTTGCGACAAAAAATAATTATTTTAACTGAAAAATTTAAGTATTTGAACATATATTTTGGGAACAAATGTTCGAAAATTTTAGCACATTTTTAAAATTGTTAAAAAAATTGAAAATTTTTAGGTAGAAAATGAATCTTCTTGGTTAAAAATTGAACTGTTTAGTTAATAATTAAAGCATTTTATTGAAAATTTTATTTTTAGGTTAAAATATAATTTTCTTTTTTGGTAGAAAATTGTACTATTTGGTTCAAAGTTGAACTACTTTGCTAAAAATGTTCTTATCAGAGATTCACGACTTTTAATGGAAATTTTTCTCCTTGGTCAAAATGTAAATATTTGTTTGAAAATTCGTCTTTTTGGTTTAAAAATTTAATTATTTGGTTAATAAATTCCTTTTTTTTGTTTGTTAAAAACTCGTCTTCTTAGTGAAAAATGCATATTTTTGCTTCAATTTTTAATAAATTGGTTAACATTCTTTTCTTTATTTACTGAAAAATCTTTTTTGTTTAAAAATTCAAATATTTTTTTGAAATTTTGACTATTTTTTGGATGATTTTAACTTTTTTTACTTTGATTAAAAATCTTTTTTGATTGAAATATCACTTATTATATTTTTTGTTGAGAATTCTTTTTCCGGGTGGAAAATTAAACTATTTAGTGGAAAATTCAACTCTTTGGTTGTAAATTAGTTTTTTTATTATAAATTAATCTGTGTTTCAGAAAATTTGTCTTTTGTCTTTAAAATTCAAAAAATTGGTTGAAATTTTGTTTCTTTTTTGACTAGAGAATATAATGTCATTATATTAACATGAACTATTACATTTTTTTTAATAGCTAAATTTTTTTGTTTGAACTTTATTTTCTTGGTTTAAGATTCATCATTTTTGTTAAAAATTTCTCTCTTTGGTTGAAAACTCGTATTTTTTGGTCAAAAATTGGTATTTTTGGCGTGATAATGGAACTGGTTTGAAATAATTTTTTTTTGCCGAGGATTTAACTACTTTCTTCAAATTTAATTAATTAATTAATTAAAGATGTTAATAAGTTTTAGTGAAAAATTTACCTCTTAGGCTTACAATTTTACTATTTCCTAGACAAATCGTCTTTTTGTCAAAAAATTAATCTTCTCAGTAGAATATTTATTCTTAGAAAATAAATACAAATTTAGTAAAAAAAACAGAGAAAAGGGTAAAATTAGGTCAATACACTCGATTTTGGGTTTTGTAGGACATTTTTCAAATTCAAGAGAGAAAAAGGGGAAATGGACTTAGAATAGGACGGCTTGTGATCCCTGCAATCAGGTACGGGAAACCTTCCTCCAGTAGATAATACAAGCTACAACAGATAAGCATTAATGTAAAATATTCAAATATCTAAAATAATTAATTTAATTTAATTAATAGTTATGGCACTATACGTATTTATAAATTAGGGGAGTGTGGTCCTAAGTCGGCACAGTAAGATTTGTTGTCAAAAACTAATAGAAAAAAGGGTTTAATGGCGCTTTAAATGATAAACTCAATTTTGATGTTTTTTCAAATGGTGGTCCTAAGTCGGCACCCCCTGGTTTTAAGCCCCAAGGCGCGTCAAAGTGGAAGGGGATCACGCTTTGGTTGCTTCCGTTTGAAATTGTGTCGAATAAGTGCAAGAATAAAATAAATAAAGAACAAGTCAATGAGAAAACACAGAATATAAAAGGAAACATACCAGAGATAAGAAACATGCAGTTAAAACACGTCAATAAAATAACACACAAATAACAACAAAAGCAAAAAAATGTGCCGACTCAGGACCACATATTTGGTACCGACTCAGGACTATTTCATGTATACAGTGCCGACTTAGGACCACGCTCCCGTAGAATTTAAGTTATTTATGTTTCTTTTACCATAAATTAGAGGGGAGTCGTCCTAAGTCGGCACAGTAAGATTTGTTGTCAAAAACTAATAGAAAAAAGGGTTTAATGGCGCTTTAAATGATAAAGTCGATTTTTGCTGTTTTTCGGAATGTTAGTCCTAAGTCGGCACCCCGGGTGCTGATCCCCAAGGCGCGGTAAAGTGAAAGAGTATCATGCTTTGGTTTCTTCCATTTGAAATAGTGTCGAATAAGTGCAAGAATAAAATAAAGAACAGGTCAATGAGAAAACACAGTATATAAAAGGACACATACCATAGATAAGAAACATGCAGTCAAAACACGTCAATAAAATAATACACAAATAATAACAAAAGCAACAAAAAATTTGCCGACTCAGGACCACCTGTTTGGTACTGACTCAGGAATAGGTTATGTATACCGTGCCGACTTAGGACTAGTTCATGTAACAGTGCCGACTTAGGACTAATGATTATCTAATGTGGATTTCATTATACACTGTAAGAAAGTTTCCTCTATTAAATTGTTTTTTTTTACCTTGGCTTATGTGGGTTATGAGTGGTCGTATTAAAAATTCGATGAATTCTGTTAGTTTTCGTAACAAGTGCTGAATAGCATAAAGTATAACAAAGCCCGATACCAAATCTGGTAACTGCACATGATTCTGTACTTGGTTGTGCAACTACCGCAAAAGTCATTAAAAATGAGACCATCGTTCCAAGCAATAGAAGTGAAGAAAGCTCTCTTCCAGAAGCTTTTATTACAGGAGTTTCACTATACATCCAAAAGACGAAAAGAACAAAAACTGTAAGGAAAATACCTAAAAAATATAAAAATACCTAAATACCTAAAAAAATTGTATCAGATTAGAAAAAAAATTTTACAGACGGAACTTTGTTAAAAACAAAGAAAATTTCGGTTTTTTGAAATTTTTAAATTGTTATTTAAGTGGCCGTTCAATAACTATGTTAAACTTTCATGGTGGGGGGAGGGAATGTAACATATATTAAAAGTTTTTATCAACTTGGTGAAAAATTCAATTTTTATGGAAAATTTAACTGTTTTGTGGAAAATTCGTTCTTTTAGATTGAAAATTAAACGGTTTTTAAAAAAATTTATTTATTTGGTTGAAAATCAGTATTTTTATTTTAGAATTTTTTTTTTGTATTTTAAAAATCTATTTCTTTGTCTGAATATTAATGTTTTAGTTGAAGATTCAAGTAATTTATTTAAAATTGACCTTGTTTGTTTAAATTAAATTGGTTTCTATTTATGAAATAAAAAACTTTTTTGTGTAAATTTCAACTAATATATTTTTTCCTACAAATTAATTTTCCTAGGTCGAAAATTAAAATATTTCGTTAAAATTTTAACTTTTTTTTTAAAAATATATTTTTTTGGTTGAAGATTCATCATTTTACTTAAAAATTGAACAGTTCTCTAGTAAATTAATCTTTCTGCCTTAAAAATTCAAACTCTTTTTGGAAAATCTTTTTGGTTGAAAATTAATATTTTCGAGACTAAAATTCAACTATTTAATGAAAAATTCAAATCTTTTGAATTGAAAATTAAAGAACTTGGTAAAAGAGTTCAACTATTTAGCAGAAAATTCAATTGCATCGTAGAAAATTCGATTTTCTTGAAAATTATATACTGGAAATTTAACTGTTTCATCTATGTTTAAAAAGTGATCTTTTTTACAAAAATTGGAATATTTGATTGAAAAGTAGCCTTTTATGGTAGAAAATTAATCTGTTTTAGTTGGTAACCCAAGAAATTTATTTAATTAATTTATTTTAATTATTTTAAATTATTTTTTATTTTAATTATTATAATTATTTTATTTATTTATTTAAAATTGATATTTTTTCTGAATTACATTTTTTATATGTAAATTAAAGGTTTTTCTGTTAAACCATGAAATATTATATTTTTTCTTAAAAATTCGTCTTTTGGGTTGAAAATGTATGTCCTTGGTTAAAACTTGAACCGCTGGCTTAAAAATCCATTTTTTTGGTTGGAGATCCATAATTTTAGAATAAAATTCATCTTGTGGTTGAGCATTAAACTATTCTGTTAAAACTTCCATTGTTGTGATAAAAAATAATTATTTTTACTGAAAATTTAACTATTTAAAAATTAATTTTTGGAATGAATGTTTGAAAATTTTTGAAAATTTTAAAAATGGTTGAAATAAATAAAAATTAATTTTTTTAAATAAAAATTTAACTCTTCAATTTTTGCTTGAGATTAATTTTTTCTGATAAGAAAAACTAAACTATTTTGTCTTTTTGGGTAGAAAATTAATCTTCTTGGTTAATAATTGAATTATTTGGTTAAGAATGAACCTATTTTGTTGAAAATTTAATTTCTAGGTTAAAATCTATTTTTTTTTTTAACTATAATATTTAAGTATTTCATTAGGCTTTTTTTACATAGAAAATTCGTCTTCAAAATTCAAAATTTCGCTTGACAATTCATGTATTTTATTGTAAATTCTTCCTTTTATGTGCAAGCATTATTTTCTTGTATGTAGAATATTCCATTTTTGCGGTTGAAAATTTATCGTTTTTAATTAAAAATTTAACTGTTTGTTCGAAAATTAATGTATTTTGGTTGTAAATTACTTATGGGACATGGAAAATTAATCTTCATGATTTTAAATTCAACTACTTGGTTGAAAGTTGAACTGTTTTGTTAAACATTAATTATTTTGGTTGAAGATTTAATTATTTTGTTCAAAATTTATTTTCTTAACAGAACATTTGAATATTCGGATAAAAAGTAGATTTTTTTGTAAAAATTAACTTTTGTTGAAGATTCATATTTCAGGATTGAGAAGTCAACTCTTTTGTAGAGACTGGAAAAATCAACAATTTAAAAAATTTGTTTTCTCTCTCTTGAATGAAAAGTCATTTTTTGTTGAAAATTCATTGGGTATCAATTTTATCTTCTTGGAATAAAATTTCAAATACTTTGTTCAAAATTAATCTTTTTGGATTTCGGGATTGAAAAATTTTGTTGAAAATTCTTTTTTTTTAGTTGATAATTAATATTCTCGACTATAAATTGACCTAATCGATGTCTGGCTAAAAATTAATAATTTTATCTATTAATTTGTTTTTTAAGAATTCATCTTTTTCTTGTTGTTAAAAATTTAACAACTTCGTTAAAAGTTTAAATATTTTGTTAAACATTCAATCTATTGATTGAAGAATGATTTATTTTCTTGAAAATTTATATTTGTTTTTAATTTTGGTATCACATTTTTTTGGCTGAAAATCCGTTTCATATGGAATTCAATATGGCATGTACAATAATATTATTTAAAAGAATTTATTCCCTTTTTTTAAATCACCGTATTATGTTCTTGTGTGTTATTGTCGGCGTTTTTGAAAATAAACCGAAAAAAAATAAGACTTTAAAGAGTGGCAAGAGATTTTTCTTATTTATGTAAGAGAAATTCTAAATACAAATTTTCTTCTTTACCGACCTCGAAGCCGTTCCAGAGCTCAAGTGGTTCGTGTCCGTGGTAAATATACTTTTTAGGATTCAAGAGAAAAATAAAATAATGATGACATCTGTTAATGCAATTAACGAATGATTTAATCACAATTGAATTTTGTTTTTTAATTTGATGATATAGAAATCACATGGGAATGATATCAAGAACAATAAAAAATCGAATGTATTTAAAAACGATAATACTCCACTTTAATTAAACCAAACCTTAATTAAATAAACAGAATATGTCATAATTAAGCACGGACACGAACCACTTGAGCTGTGGAATGGTCTCGATATCGGTAAAGTAGAAATTTTTAGTTAAAACTCCTTTTACTCTTCTTTTGAGCAGTCCCTTATTAAAAATTTCGACATTATTATTAAGAAAGTAATTTACCACAACTGGCAACGATCATAGTAGCAATAGCTAAAGGACTCGAATAATCTATAAATTCCACAGGTAAATCAGCGCAGAACTTTCCATCAATTGTTGGTTTTGTTCCAAGGTCACAATCTTCACATCTGTGATCATCTAATTTATATTGATAAAGACCACATTTTCTGCATCTCCAACAACAAGGGTCTTCTTTCACTCGGACTTTTACTTGATTTGGTGGACAAGGTTTCGAACAAGTCGAATTTGGAAAATATCTTCGACCCCCGTGCTCCTGGCTTCGATACTTCATTATTTTCTTATCCAAGTGAAGAACTGGCTTCCCATTATCATTTTCTTTAAAAAAACACACATTTTTTATATAATTATTTAATTTTTATTGAAATTTTCAGCAAAAAAATTAATTAACTTACGAGTGTAATTTCCAACGACGTACCATCGATGGGATCCATCTGCATCCTTTTGGTAATTTAAAATTGAGTATCTTGGAGGTCCATCGACGTTATTCACGAATCTAAAGTTATTTCCTGCTTCATCTGCAATTCGATTGCAAAAATTAAACATTTTTTTTATTTTTATTTAAGTTCCAGTGGAGTTGAAAAATCATTTATTTATTTTAACAAAAAAAAATTTTTTTATCAAAAGAGAAATTTGAAATTCAGAATAAAAAGTTTTCAACAAAAAATCGAATTTAAAAAAAAGAAAAAAATGGTTCAAACAAACCAAAAGAAGATGACTTTTTAACGAAATAATTCAATTTCCAACAAAATCGTTTAATTTTTAACCAAATTGTTGAATTTTCAACCAAATGGTCGAATTTTCAATGAAAACAAAATTAAATTTCAACCACAAACAGTTAAATTTTTAACGAAATATTTAAGTTTTTAAGCCATTAGGAAAATTTTTTAGAACAGAGTTGAATTGTTGACCCGAAAATTTGAACTTGTAACAAAAAGATGAATTTTAATTAAAAAAGGTAATACTTGATATTTCGAAAATAAATTTGAATTTCAATAAAATATTTCAGTTTTCTGCACACAAAAAAATCCTCTGAGCAAGATAAACATTCAACCAAAAAGAGAAAAGTTAAATTTTCAAATAAAAAAAATTAACAAAATTAACAAAAAAGATGATCCTTCAACCAAAATAATAAACTTTCAACAAATTAGTTTAAATTTTACCAAATTCCTTGAATTTGTAATTAAAGGATATCAATTTTTAATATTTTTACAGCAAAAAAAAAGAATTTGCAACAAACTAGTTAAATTTTCAATAAAATATTTGAAATTGCAACCTATGTATAAAATTTTTTTTTCAACAAAAAATGTAGTTGGTAATATTTTAACAAATTAGATAAGATTCTTACCACAAAAGATGATAGAAAAAATACGAATTTTTAAAAAATACATGAATTCTCAAAACAAATAAAATAAATTTTCCATTAAAAAAAGATACATTTTCAGTTAAAAATTAATTTTTAACTAAAAAACAAAACTAGTTAATATTTTAACTACAACAAAAATAAAATTTTAACGAATATTCAAAAAACAAAGTTGAATCATCAACCAAGAAGGATTTCATTTTATATTTTAACAGCAAAAAAAAGAATTTGCAACAAACTAGTTCAATTTTCAATAAAATAGTTGAAATTTCAACCCATTTATAAAAATTTATTCTCAACAAAAAATGTAGTTGTTAATATTTTAACAAAGTAGATAAGATTATTACCACAAAAGATAATACAAAAAATACGAATTTTGAAAAAAATACATGAATTCTTAACTATAAAATAAATTTTCCAAAAAAAGATACATTTTCAACCGAAAATGTGAAAGTTAAATTTTTAGTAAAAATTATGTTTCAAGAATAAAAACTAATTTTCAACAAAATAGTCTAAATTTTTAACCAAAGAAATTAATTTTTAAGTCAAAAAACGATTTTTCTGTAAAACAAGTGAACTAAAAAAAAGGTTTTTTTTTAAACAAAGAGTTTGTATTTTTAACCAAGAAAAACGAGAATTTCAAGCCAAGATGATTATTTTACTATTTTCAAACAAAAATGAAAGAATTAAATTTTTAGATAAAAATTAATTTTCAACATTAAGAAACTAATTTCCAAAAAATATTTAAGATTTTCAACCAGTGCAAGAATTTTAAACAAATAAAGATTAATTTAAAAATTGTCCAGTCAAGAAAAAAAAAATGTTGCCTAATTTTTTTAATTTTCAAACCAAAAGACGAATTTTCTGCAAAAGAGTTGACTTTTTATCAAAAATTTAATTTGTAACAAATAGCTGAATTTTTATCCAAAAGAGAGAAAAGTTCAACCCAAAATGATTAGTTTTGTACAACAAAATACTCTAAATTTCAACGAAAGAGATTAATTTTCAAGTCAAAAAACGAATTTTCTGAAAAACAGGTGAATTACAAAAAAAAAAAAAATTTTAACCAAAGATTTTGTATTTTTAACCAAGAAAAACGTAAATTTCAAGCCAAGATGATTATTTTACCATTTTCAACCAAAAATGGCAAAGGTTAATTTTGAGTAAAAAATTAATTTTCAACATTCAAAAACTAATTTTCAACAAAATACTCTAAATTTTAATGAAAAAGATTAATTTTCAAGTCAAAAAACAAATTTTCTGTGAAAAAGGTAAATTAAAAAAAAGTTTATTTTAACCAAAGAGTTTGTATTCTTAAGCAATAAAAATGAAAATTTTAAGCCAAAAGCAACTATTTTCAACCAAAAATGGAAAAATTAAATTTTTAGTAAGAAATTCATTTTTAACATTAAAAAACTAATCTCCAAGGAAATAGTTCATATTTTTAACAAGAGCAAGAATTTTAAACAAATAAAAATTACATCAAAGATTGTCTAGTCAAGAAAAAAGAACAGGTGGCCTAAATTGTTGAATTTCCAAACCAAAAGACGAATTTTCTGAAAAACAGTTGACTTTTTAACAAAAATTAAAATTTGTAACAAAGAGATTTCAACCAAAAATGGAAAAATTACAGTTTGAGTTTAAAAATTCATTTTAAAGCAAAAAAAAATCAATTTTGAACAAAATAAATGAATTTTCAAATAAATACTTTAATTTTCTACTAAAAAAAAGGATTTTCAACCATAATTAGAAAAGTTACATTTTCAGAGTAAAGTTAATTTTTAGCAATAAAAAAGTAATATTGAAAAAAATATTTCACATTTTCTACTAGAGGAGGAATTTTCAACACATAAATATTTTTCGGTCAAGAAAGAAAAATAGTTGATCTAAATTGTTAAATCTTCAAGCCAAACACGAGTTTTTAGTAAAACAGTGGTATTTTCAACAAAAAAAGTTATTTTTCATCCAAATACTTAAATTTTCTATAAAAAAAGACGAATTTTCAACTCAAAAAGATCAACTTTCAACCAAAACTGAAAAAGTTAAATTTTGAATTAAAAAAATTCATTTTAAAGCAAAAAACGAATTTTCTATAAAATAGTTAAATTAAAAAAAAACTTCTCAGAATAAAAAATGTTTTAAAATTAAAAATTCGATAGTGAAGAATGGTAAATTTAGGCAAACCTTCCTATTGTTAGTTAATCGTTAAGATACTATACGTATTAATAAATTAAATATTAAAATTAATTATGTATATTTTATTTGTTCTCTTAATTAATGATTGTCCACTAGGGTGGTCCAAAAATGCATTAGAAATTTTTTTTTCGAATTTTATGCAAAACCCCCGAAAATTTGTTTGAATCCACATTGAAAGTAACCCATTTTTTTTTTTTTTTTGAAAAAAAATAATATTCAGAGGTGGCGCAAGCCCCATGAAGTTTAACACGTATTTCCCATAAGAAAAAAAGACGTTTTTGTAAATTTTATTCAGAATTCTCAATATTAGGTGAATCGAGTTCGAAATTCACGATTTCTCTTCACAATTAGTCACAGAATGCAAATAATATATTAATTTTTAAATATCGCCCCCATAAGTCTGTTTTATAGGGTCCCAAAAAACCCCCATAAGTGAAAAAATGGGGTTTTTGAGTTTTTGGCGCTATTTATGATTTTTTTGCAGTTTTTTTAACCAGATTGTTTCAAATACATGAAATACTACTTTATACTGATGATAAAATGTTTATTTAAATTGTTTAAACAATTTATTATTGTTTTTAGACACTTTCTCTTAGAAAAGGGTTAGAAAATCAAGGTTTTTTCTGAGTTTTTAAACTTATTTTCAACGTTTCAGTTACAGTGGGGTAATAATCAATTAAAATAATTGTTAAAACAATTTGTTATTAATCATAAAAATATTCTCTTAGAATAATGTTAGAAAGTTGCGGTTTTTCTGAAATTGTTAAATTTTTGCCCACTTTTCACTCAAAGTGAGTAATTATTTAATTTAATTCAGCAAAAATAATTGTTTAAACAAATTTTTTATGTTTATAGCTATCTTCTTCTAGATTAATACTACATAGTTGCGGTTTTTCCCTGAAATTTTTAACTTTTTATCACTTTTCATGGAAAATTAGCTACATGCCTCCTCTCACCATCACTTA
>JAAAKG020133504.1:0-14145 GCA_010014905.2 Druon quercuslanigerum
GAGGCACGCGCGCGAATTGAAAACCTACAAATGGTATAAAATCAAAAACAGTTTAATAAAGTGGTAACTATTGTGAATTGTGGAGGTGAACATTCACCTATTTCAGTTAAAGATTAATTATTTTAGTTAAAAATTCATCATTCCCACATTACCAATAAAAACTTACACATTTTATTTATATCGTGCTGACAACTAAAGGCAATCGCAGCATGGCAGACTCCGTTTTCATATGAAATCAATTTTAAATTACTTACAAAAATTAATCCTCACAATACTTCATGAACGAACAATAATATTAAATTTGATAAATAATGTTACTTAAGAATCCAAAATTTTGTCATTTTTAAAGACTACTTTTATATGTTACTGTATCAAGTTGTGATTGTTTTTAAAAAAATTTGTTTTTATGAGTTTTTTTATTTTACAGGATTTTGCCCGCAGTATTTTAAAATCGATTTCGATGAAAAAATTAAATCTGCCGGTTTAAAAATTGATGAAAATCTACAGCGGTTTCTGAAATGTATGTAAAGAATTAAAAAATTTTGTCGTCGGACAAGGTGTCCACCATTTCTAGTCGATTTCGCGAATGACACGAAATCCATCTGTAAAAAGTATGAATTTGTGAATCTATTATTTGTAAAAATTTGTATAAAATAAAGAATTTTTGATTAATAATAAAGTATGGTAAGGAAAGAATGTAGCCTAATAATTTTAAATTGATTCCACTGAAAAAAGGAAACATGCTGATTAAACATTGCCAAAAATCTGTATTTTAATATAAAATTTATTCAAACAATTAACAATCGACGTACGGTGTTAGAACCTTGTAGATATTATTCATTTAAAAGAAAATATTCTCGATGGGGAAAGCAAGTTCCCAAGTAAATTTGGCAGAAAGGGACGACCTATTTGTTCACAGGTAATAACCGGTAATTCCGAAAGGGTATCCACTCAGAAATCAGACTATGCTACTGGCTACTCTTACCTGAGTTAACGCTTACCCTCCCATGAGATCTAGAAAACAGAAGGAACTAAGAAAATCAGACAAATGTCACGGCTGACAAAGTCGAAATAATAAAAAAGACTCACAAGTAACACTACCCAAGCGTCACTCACCGATTAGATCCAAACTTTGCACATCAATAAAACACTAAAAATATTGAACCCTTATTTCTTTATTTTTGCAGAATCCGCTTTCTAGAGTTAGAAATCACCCTTTCGAAACCAAAAGCAGCCTAACTCACTTATCTCTGGGATCAGCGAGTTTAATCGCTCGTTCTACTTAAAATAATTGAATTCCACACCATAATATAGCCCACCTAATCACCTACCCCGTAACCAACGTAACTCACCCAAACACCCAACCCTAACCTACCTAACCTCGAAAAACCACCCCTATCAAACCACAAGGAGGCTAACCCACCTGACCGTGGGAACAGCGAGTTTACTCGCTTATTTTCCTTGTAATAATTAAATTCCACACCACAGGTGGGTTAAATCACCTATCCTCAACTAATCTAACCACTAGAATCTACCCCTACCAAAAAACAAGCAGGCTAACCCTCGTGACCCGGGGAACAGCGAGTTGCTGCTTCTAAGCAGGCTGCCTAAGGGTGGGTTTTTGGATGGGTTACGTTGGTGAAGGGGTAGGTGATTAGGTGGGATATATTATGGTGTGGAATTCAATTAATTTTTTAAGAACGAGCGATTAAACTCGCTGATCGCAGGGATAAGT
This sequence comes from Druon quercuslanigerum, assembly GCA_010014905.2. NCBI lineage: Eukaryota > Metazoa > Arthropoda > Insecta > Hymenoptera > Cynipidae > Druon > Druon quercuslanigerum. The sequence continues at coordinate 1,736 of JAAAKG020133504.1, forward strand.
GGCCTAAGTTGCTTTTGGTTCGGTAGGGGTGGTTTCTACCCCTAAAAAGCGGATTCTGTAAAAATAAAAAAAAAGACGGGTTCAATATTTTTTAGTGTTTTATTGATGTGCAAAGTTTGGTTTTAATCAGTGAGTGACACTTGGGTAGTGTTACTTGTCAGTGTGATTTCAGGATGAAGGACTGCATCAATGTGTAAAGGTGATTCTTCTTGTATCATTATTAATAAACCTTTAATAAACAAAAGTGCAATTTTCGCATAATTTTTCGAGTTTTTTTATGAAAAAAAAAAACTTTTTACCGAAATCTACCAAGGCACAAATGATCAATAATTACTTCCTTTTTATTGATATTAAAAGTGTACTTTCGACTATAATTTGATTTTGAGAGAAGCCCGCCATGCTTAAAAGTATACCAATAAACATTTAATAAACAATAGTGCAATTTTTGCATTATTTTTCGAGTTTTTTATGGGACAAAAAGTTTTTTTACGGAAATCTACCAAGGGATAAATTGATCAATAATAACTTCTATTTTATTTATATTAAAAGTGTAGTTTGGAATATAATTTGATTTCGAGAGAAGCTTGCAATGTTTAAAAATCTACCAATAAACATTTAATAAACAAAAGTGCATTTTTTGCATTATTTTTCGATTTTTTTTTATGGAAAAAAATCTTTTTTTACCGAAGTATATCAATAAACATTTATTAAACAAAAGTGCACCCGCCACAAAAGCCCGCCATGTCCAAAAGTATACCAATAAACATTTAATAAACAAAAGTGCATTTTTGCATTATTCTTCGAGTTTTTTTAATGGAAAAAACTTTTTTTACCGAAATATACCAAGGCATAAATTGATCAATAATTACTTCCATTTTATTCATATTAAAAGTGCAGTTTCAAATATAATTTTATTTCGAGAGAAGAAGAGGTCAAATTTGGATATTTTTCCCATATAAATAAATCAAAATACTTTAATCAATTTGGAAATGTAGCAATATCAGTATATAATATTATATTTTCTTAAATGTTCAATCATAAGCAGGGATTTCTTCTCGCCGAGGTATGTGCAGGCATAAGTTCCCAAATCCTACCGACATTACAGTGTTTGCACGGATAGACTCAAATTTGTTTTGTTTTTCATTAATTGAAATGAAATTCAAAACTGGATTATATAAATATTTAACTATTTCGCATAAGATTATTAATTCTGAAATTAGGAAAATTTATTTATAAACCTAGGTAACGATCTGCGTAACAAGAAAATATCAGTAGTGACCACTGGCGGTAAATCCAGGAATTAAAAACCGGTTTTTCGTACAATTTTCCCTGGTTTATTTTACTTTGATTTCGGTAAAAACTTGTCTAAATAAATGAATAATTCGATCTTCTTTAATTGATATCATGTTCATTATTACATTCCGCATGACGGGCTTCTCCTCTTTTGAGCATAAAAAATTGTCGGCATTGGATAATCTAAGATTTTGTTGATAAAAAAAAATTTGGTTTAAAATTTATTTTTAAGAGAAGCCCGCCATATATTTAGGTTTTCTTTTGACAATGCAACAAAAATTTTGAATTTATTCATTACTTTGCAAGTGGTTTGGTTAAAGTTATTTGGAGGAAGTTACCGTTTCACCTTAAGGGTTAACGGAAATTCTCTGATCATAGGGCGCGAATTAGCCGTCACTCACGCGTTTTGACTTTGCCAGTTTAATAATCTAATTTTTTCTCGTAAACCTGACGGTCGTGATAACCTTCCACGCTCTTCCATCATACACTTAGGTAATCAGCTTTGCATATCAATACATCGATAATTACTTAACGATTTTTTAAAAATTATTCTAGACCTGTTCAAATTAAAAGTGATATAGTTAATATAGTGTAATTAGGCACAAGATGGTAATACATAAGATTCATAATTGCAAACAGAAATTTATTTATTACTAAAAACTATAAAAATATTAATTATTAATTCCACAGTAACGCAATTTCATTTTTGACTTTAACTGACTACTTTAATATTCGCACATTATGTTCCCCTGTATCAAAGGTTTCTAAAGGAAGAAATCAGAGAAGCAGATCTATCAACTATTAACTTTAGGTCCTTGATTTTTTAATTGACTTTCAAGTAATATGTGTTAACTATTTTAATTAAATTTTTTGCACTTAACCGAAATAAAGTTTCATTGATTCGAAAACAAAGATCTTTAAAAATTGCCATAAGTATCGTCTTCGTATTTTGAGATTAAATAAAGTAAATACGCAGAAAGTTTAAGTTTTCTCATAAAATAATTTTAAAAAAGAGGAATAGAAAATATTAAACAATACAAGTTAAGCGATCTTTCACTTTTTAATTGATTAAATTAGATAAAAAGTGAGAGATAATAAAAGTTGCCTTTAAAAAAAACACAGAAATTGATAAAAACCAAGTTGATTAAGTTGAAACTACACGTTTAGTTGTTTACTTGGAGTAATTTGACATATCCACCAGAGCGACATATAAAGAAACTCACGTGCTCTGCAGCAGCCAGCAAAGTGTGTTTTGAAGAAAAAAGTCGAACTTACCGATTAACTGAAACACGAAGATCACAGGTGCGAAACAGAAACCGACACTTTCACAAAACTATTCTAATAATTAAATTATATTTTTCACCAAATTTGTCCGATTCACAGATCACAATTCATGCACGGATACCGAAAACGATGTGCATTCGATCGCATCCAAAGTGCAACTTGAACTGCACGCGGTAGCCCGCGCTTTGCCGTCTAACGAAGAATAAAAAGAGGGGATTTCATGAACGACCGGTGAGATGCGAAAGTTGGTCACCAGGAGGCGCAATTTGCTGGGTGGTTACCATTTTAGTGTAACTTAACACGAAAGTGATTTTATCGACGACTTTTTTCAACAAGCGCTAATAGTAAAATGTAGGTAAGAAAGAACGCTTTTTCCGCTCGGTAACAAACTTATCGCATTTTCTTATATTTCAAGAAGGCATCGATTAGAAGGAAAAATTCAAGAGGACGGATTGTTAATTGAAGAATTATAATATTCAACATCTGTTCAAAAACAGTCCAAAGTTATTTTTATATAGAATGTATGTCTATATATGTACTAAAGGTACATACCAGCCCTGTGCATCGCCCTTTGTATGTGTATGTGGTAGTTGTTATTTTAGAATCCGTAGGGGTATCGTAGTTCAAATAAATTCAATAGATGGCGCTCCGATCATGTACACCTGTCTTCGCATTGTTATGTATAAAAAAAAAATAGTAAAATAATTAAACACCTGATAATTTTTATGCATATAAAGGAAGTACAAAACTTCCAGTAACAATAAGAGCAGCTGTAATTAGTAATCCAAAAAAATGCATGCAAACATGTAATTTAATATTAGGAAAATTAAATAAAAAGAAGAATATTTAGAAAACAGTTTGAATTGTATCCATATTTTTCTATTGTTTATTTTGCTAATGTAATTAATTAGTTTTCTGAAAAATTGTATTTGCTGCAAATTTCAAGTTTCTGATTGATAATATCACTTAACTAATAATAATAGTCATATTAATATTTAAAAATTAACCATATTAGCCTGATAACATACTTTTTTATTAATTTATCTAGTTTTTTCCGCTCTGCACTAAAGATATATTTATATATAAATTATTAATAATCAGGGTCCGGGAAATGATCGGGAAAAAAACGGGAATTGATTTAAAAACCCGATTATTTACTGCTGATCACAGCCAAATTCAAGTTCTCAATGTTTTAGTCATTTTTGTCAATTTAGAAAAGTAATTTTTAATTTTTCTACAGTTGCAGAGTATATGAGTGACAATAATTATCATTTTTATTTTAGGACAGGAAGTTTCGGTAAAGAAATAAAATTTTCCTTGAGACAAGGAATTTTTCACAGGGGACGGGACTTTTTTTAAAGAATGAACACATGGATTTAGAAGAAAGGAGTTTAGAAAATCCCTGTTCCGAGTCAAAATTCGTCACAATTTAAAAGTTGCTTCTTTCGAAATTTAAAAAAGAGAGTGCTTCAAGTAGTTCTTACAAGGAAAGCTCCCGAGGTCTACCTCACCGATTTTTTTCATCGTGCGATATATTGTAGTACTTCAAAAAATATTAGACACGTATTTTTTTAATTGCTAATTCGTCGATTTAAGGGGTGAAAATCGTCCTAAAAGTTCACCACTAAAAACAGATTTTTTCAATATCTCATGAACTATTTAGAGTCTTTTAATAAAATTTATGTCAAAATATTTCTTTTGAAAATGCGTCCCTATGTTTACAGTTTTTATGCAAAAGTGTTGCAGTCCCTTATTTGTAGGGGGGGGGGGGTAAATTTGCTATTTTTTACTATTTCTTAATAGAAATTTTATATAATGAGCTCGATTGGGTTAAAAATTGAAGTTTCATGAACGAAATAGAAACATTTAGTTGACTTGTTTTTCCTTTTTTCATTCGTAATTGTTTATAAAAAATTATATAAACAAATTGTCGGAAATTTTATTTAAAAAAAAATCAATTGTGCCAATCGATTCTACGAAACAAGTGGGGGAAAAAACCTTTATAATGTTTTTTCTTCAGACTCCAATTTGATCATGTAAAATTGTTACAAAAAATTAGAAATTTTCAAAAATTTAATTTTTTTAAAATGATTATACGAAACGATTCTACGAAAAAATCAAGAAGAAAATCCCCTTGGCGCTTTTTCATCAAACTGTATTTTGCTGGTGTAAAATCGTTATAAAAACTTTCAATTTTAGCAGCGATTCTTGAGCAGTAAATGTTTAACATTTTTTCAGTATTTTAGATATTTGTTTGCATTTACTTGATGCACCAACTCATCTGACACTCCAGTTTAATAATGTTTGAAAGTTATTCAATGAATAACATGCTATATAAGCACAGATCAATAAAACAAGTCTAGGGGTAAGACACCCTTAAAAAATTTGTGTTACGGAAATTCTCGAAACTCATAAACTAAATATTTCTATTTGTTCATAAAACTTTAATTTTTAACCCAATGGAGCTGATTTTATACAAGTTCTATTGAGAAATAGTAAAAAGTAGCAACCCCCCCCCCATAAAGGGTTGCAACCCTTTTGCACAAAAACTGTGATCATAGGGACGCATTTTCAAAAAAAATATTTTGACATAAATTTGATTAAAAAACTGTAAATAGTTAATGAGATATTGAAAAAAAAACAGTTTTTAGGGGTTAACTTTTAAGATGATTTTCACCCCTTATATCGACGAATTAGATGTATGGTGGTCTCCCCTATATAAAATTACAAGTGTAATATCAGAGCTTATTAATCATTGTTATTTTAAATATATAGAAAGGTATAATATTTTCTCTGAACCTGAATCGGTGAAAATTAATCATCCAATTTGAGTTACTGAAAATTTCTACGATTTATTAGTTAATTCTTGGCTCAGGCTTTAGTGATAAAAACTATCCCAGATAAATCTGAGGGTTTGGCAATGTTGCGGCTTGACTTAAAGTTAGTATCATTTAAAACTAAGACTCCAATAGAAATTTACTCTTTTTAAAGGTTCCATTTTAGTTCGTTGATGTCCGATAGATGGCGCTTCACATTTTCAACCGCGCATGTGCTAAACAGCGCGAACCTATTTGAAATCAACAAATACTATGAACAATCATACAGAAAAATATTAACAAATCTTCTTTATTCTTTTTAAAGAAAAATTCATTTGTATGATAGAAATACCTAACTTCCTAAAAAATGTAATATTAAAGTAATATTATATTTCAAGTGTCTGTAATATCATTTTAACTAGTGCCACGCTTTTTTGGTACGTGCGCAGTTGAAAACGTCGGATTTTCAACATAACCTCAATAACTGTCATATTTCATATGCACTATCTTCCTTTTAAGAATGGCTAATTTCGCTACTTTTAAGCTTCTCCATTAAAAAATTAATTTATTTATCTAATTAATATTAGAACCTTTTCAAACAATACTTTGGGCTCACTTAGAAACCATTTACATTACCATTTACATTACCATTTACAAATTAAGAATACCCAGGAAGAAGGTTCGAATTCATTATGATGGAAACGTTTCCATTTGTATTCTATCGTATATTTGATACGAGAGCGATTTGAATGAGCGCAGCGCCAACGAAACGATCGGAATGCGATTAAAGTATGGCCAAAGAAGCGACTAAACGAAACGAAATTTATCAGAATTGTTTTGGGATTTTGGAGATTCATGTAAATAATTATATCAATGTGTCGCATAAGGAAAATATAAAAACTGCTTGATTTAAAAGTATTTATTTCAAATACATCTCTTTTAAATACGTACATACATTCTTTTTTATATTTTACATAATATCGTGGGAAATTTTACAATTCGCAAGTAACAATAGTGGAGTGTGTACATATAATCTAAGGAGGGCCCAGTGCGGCTAAGAAACTCTGTAGAAAATGATAAGAAATTTCTGTCTCCGAGAATACCTAGCGGACTGAATGAACGAAAAGGATACTCTGCAGCGTATCCTCATAGTTCATAGTATCAACTAATATCTAACTAATGGCCTAATTAATTAATTAAATATCTTGCAGATTCTTTTTTGATATATTTTGAAATCTTAAAAACTTTTTTTTTAATCGTGATAAATGTTTATGAAAATCAAAAATTCCATTCGCTACCCAAACTATGCGTCAGACGTGTAGTTTTGCACGCAATTTTATACGTTGTTTTATACGCGATTATTGTAATGATCGTGTTTTCCTTTATGTCTATAGAGTCTTAAGTAAATTAATTTTTTGTTGCTATAAAATAAAACCAAAAGTAATAATCCCTTTAAAAACAGATCTTTTTTCTACAGTTTTGTACATTTTTTAAAGCCGAGCATGAACCGCGAGATGAGAATGTGCCCGCGCAGCCATCGGGAAGATATTTATAACACATTTTTTTTAGTTAAATTGATAATGCGCTTACTTGTTTTATCACCATCAATTGTTAAATTATATCTTCGCAAAACTTGAAGTTATGCAAAAATAAATTATTCACTTTCATAAAATAAGAATGTCTCAAACAGCTAATTATATATAAATTTTAAATTTTAGTTTCATTTGATAAACCAGTGGAATGGAATGGAAGCTTCTAATGTGTCCCCTAAGGGTTTACATTTTTCTTGTACCTTCTTCCCTATTCCTTTTCACACCTCCCACCCACTTATTTGGTTGTGGGAAGGAGACCTACAGTTTAAGGTGGGTTCCTAGCCACCAAGAGCAACAGACTGAAGTACTTACAGAACCTTTTTCTCTAGAGGTAACGGTTCCACGACTGCATCTAGTGCTAACCACATGGGCCAACGAGGCTCTTCCAGAGTTCGAGGCGGGAATCGAACCCGCAAGCTGACGGAGTAGGTCCAAAGCCTACGCTTTATCCCCCACGACCATCGTCCCACCTGGATAAAACAGTGTCATTTTTCTTATTTATAAACTAATATTATATAATTTTTTACAACATTTTTAGTTCACTGATTTCATAATTCCTCATTTATAATTATGCAATCCGTTGTCTAAATTTTTCATATACGTCAAGTTTTTGAGACAACATAACTTAAAAGTATATTTAGAACAATAAAACATGATCAGAATTTTTCTCTCTAAAAACTGCTAACGCCAGTTTTTAGTACTACTTTTTATCTTCCATTTCCATTTTTGATCATCCCGAACCGATTTTTTTCTCCAAAATATCGCACACTATAGCTATTTCAGTTTATCAATGCCTTCGCTAGCTTTTCATTGTGGAACAGCAATGTTTAGAAAAAAATTGCTGATTATATTATATTGCCCCAAACATTGCTAAAAATATACGTTTTTGCACTTTTATGTTAGGATGTTTCAAAAACCTGACTTCAAAGTTTCATAGTCCGGTCTTTGGGTACAAATCTGGACGGCCTTTGTAATTCTTTACTATAAAGCCTAGCGGACCGGGTGAACGGAAAGGATACTCTACAGAGTATCCTCATAGTATCCACATGGTATCCCTTCCCTTCATTTCCCTTCCCATTAGAAGGCCACGGAGTAATCGCGAGATTTCTTTTTGCAACGGTAAAAAGTTTAAAAAAATGTAAGACATAGAACCCCTATTGACTGTAACACTTCAAGCGCATCATCTGTAAGTAGCAGTCAACAGGCGTTATAGGTCTTATATTTTTTAAACTTTTTACCGTTGCATAAAAAAACTATTGTGAATACTCTGTGATCTTCTATTGGGAAATTTAACGTAGAATCCGAATTCAACCAATTTAAAAATTGATCTTGCTGTTTTTTTTTCGTTTCTGATGCATGATACAAAAGGGACTGACTTTTGCCATTATAATTTATATAAAAATAACATTTTAATTTTTCATATTCAGGAAATTTTATTTATTAATAAAAATAATGTTATGTCTACTAAATACATATTTCGTTATTGAATTATGAAAGAGTAAGTATGTATAAGTATGTATGTATGTATGTATGTATGTATGTATATATGTATGTATGTATGTATGAATGTATGTATGTATGTATGTATGTATGTATGTGTGTATGTATGTATGTATATTTAATTTCTCCCTTTAATGGGTTTGAGGGCCTCCGCTCCCTGTACATGTATATACAATTTCATCCTTAGTGTAACTTAACTACTACTTAGATTCTACTATTTCGCCTTTCGTAGTATAAACAAAAGTAATATTAATTTTAAAAATCCAGGGTTTCCATTTCCTCTCACCATAAAAGTGGATTTTACACGAAATTGAAAACAAATTTTTGCTTTTTACTGTACTTTTTCCCCCTTTGGCGATTGGAAAATCCTCTGTTTTCTCTCTGTTTTCTCTCTTCAAAACTTTTTCCTTTTTTCCTTATTTCTTCTAATTCTTCGTCCCAGCACCATTCCTCCCACTAATCCATAACCTGTCCCTCCCAATCCACACCATGTGCCTCTCCCTCCATGCCAGATCTTCTTCAACTCTTTCCCTTCTTCCTCTCAATAATTTTTTCCCCAATATATAATTTTCTTTCTCTCCGCCTCACTCTCCACTTTTACTAGAAACATTCCTTCTTTTCCTTTCTTCGTCCCTCCTATTCGCTTAACTCCTTCTACCCTTACCTACACTCTAAGGTCTCTTACAAGATTTTTTATTTCGACTTCGCCTGTTTCGCTCTCCTCTTTCAACCCCTTAACTACTAACTTATTTTTCCTCTTTGTCCCTTCTCCCCCCATCCAATCTTCTTTCAATCTCCCTCAGTCTTTTTTCAGACCTTCATTTGCACTTTGCACGTTCTTTTCATTCCTATTCACTATTCCCTCATTCTGTGTTTATTTCACCAAACACTCATTCCTAATTTCTAAATTGCTTTCCCGTTCATCAAACTGTTTTATCTCACTATTTCTCTGTTTCTCAACCCTTCTGTCCAATCTCTATGCTCTCTAGTTTAACCCAAAACTTGGCTTTTTATTATTTAATTTTATGTCATTACATATATTATTTATATTGTATTATTTATTAAAATTTAATTTATTTATTGTTATTTAATTATTAAATTATGATAACTTATAATTTTATTTACATAATAACTCTACAAAAGTAATTCAATTGACTAGCCGGCCGATAGCATTCAATTGACTTCAACTTTCGAGGTCAGCTGTTGCAATTCAATGGCATCGGATTGCTCCCAATGTTCATTCGGTAGAGAGAATTAAATTATCTCCAATATTCTCTTTTGCCTAATGATATTAAACAGTATTAAGTTGATTTCAAAATTAATCGTCCAAAATTATCATAAAAATGTATACTCTTTTTAGTTCGCAATAAATAGAATTGAAATGGGAAACAATGGTTTCCCGATAAAAGGTATTAAAACGCATATTCCAAGTATACGATTGATTGCGCATTAAAAACTGTTGAAATTCTACGATATGTGTACTCATATTTATTCAATTCAATTCGTACCTTCTTATCGGGTATATAATAACAGTTCACTCCCGAGCTGAACTATTGCTGAATGTAGGCCAAAAAAGTTCGATTCGAAAAAGTTATCGAATTTCGAGGAAGTAGACCTTCGAGTCAATAACTATACTTACTAAAAATGAGATTTTGAACAATTCCATTTTATTCAACATGCATTAAGTTTTTCAAGATTTTTTTATGAAGAAAATCCATTTTCGGACAAATATTCGTTATGTATAGTTTATAAGAAATGGAAGATAAAGATTGCTAGTGGAGTTAATGACGCCTGAAACGAAAGGCCTTCGGCACTATTAGAAAAAGATCTTTGCCTGGAGTGGTTGCTAGATATACTAATCAGTGACTTGGATCGGCGCAGTGTTGCAGAACAAACGCGTTAATTAAATAATCAGCAAGTGAATTCTAAATTCACCTAAAAAGCCACTTTCACCACTTTGTAAAATTTTCTTCATCGCTTTTCTCACATAAACTTCCTGATCCACGGCTAAATCCGAGTGAGTCACGTTTACCACGAAAGGGTTCAGTTGGTTAAACACTTGGACTTCATTTCAGAGGTCTGGGATTCGAACGCTGATCCGGTACCTCTAGAATTTTTTCTATGTACCTTTACCCAGGTTCTGGTGGTTCGGTACCCACATTAAGCTGTCGGTCCCCCCATATTGCACTTGACTGCAACCCAGTCCACCAATGATGGGGTAAAAACCAGGCTTTGTCCAATATGTCGGGAGCACACTGCTGTCATCAGATCACTTGATTGCATTATAAAAAGGCGTCTGCCACTGATGATTATATCTGGACAGTCCCGTGCAAAATATTCAAAAATATAAAAAACCGACTCTAACCAAAAAAGCCTTCGACGTGTTGGATAGTAACCATCTTACGCCTGTGACAAAATGTTAAATCAAAAATATAATAATTATACTTTATAATATCTATAATAATAATTCAAAACTATAAAAAATCAATAATAATACAATAAAAATTATTATTAATAATTAATAATAATAATTTTACCGCGATTTCGCGGGGATCAGGTGCAATGTTTCAAATTAGCACCCGATCCCGGCAAAATCCTGCGGTTGTAATTATAACAAAATTTGAATTATATATATTGTAACCGCCGATTTTTGGGATTGGTTAACTGTAGTTAGAAAATATTAATTTTCTAATCTAAACAAGATAAAAATAATAAATGATGGGTACTTCGCATGGAGAAACACTAAGATTCTTTTTCTTCATATATAAATTCGTTTTATTCATAAAATCCTATGCTAGCTAGAGATACAATTATTTCCTATTCAACCCTATTGTAATGCTCAAATAGATAATAGTAAGACTAAGCCAATTTATTTAAAACATTTCAAATGATTTTAGAATGGCCACATAGGCAATAGGTCAAATTACATTGGGCTCTACATGAGCTAAAGGCCGCTGCCTGGAGAAATATTCTCTAGTATTTTAAAGTATAATATAAAAGATCCTTTTTATTTAGATAAACCAAAACAAATGCGTTTTAAAAGTATTTCTACACAAAATGAGAAATGTGGGTCAATGACCTGAATGGGACACAGGTGTCCTAATCAGGTTCGAAACGTAGCCTGCGCTAATACCGCACGTGCCGTAGCACTAATAAAAGGTAATGATAATAAACGAATCTCCTCAAGGAGTAGGAGCGAGAGGTAAGGTGCTGGGATTATCCCTTTTTCAGATTATTCTCTCTAATGATATTATAGTCCTTTCGAATGGACAGATTTTTTATCCTGGGGAACTCAGGTCCCTTTTTCAATGTAAAGGATACCCTTTTATCTTTATCTTCTTCTACCATTCACCTCGAGTCACCGACCGACGAGGCAGCGAGAAAACAGTCTCTCTGTTGCTCGCAAGTGTACAAGGGTGATTGGCAGCTCGTAAACCGCTTTCATTCAAGTGACGCAGACCAAAAGCCAAAGAAGTCCTTGACGTTGCTCAGAAATCGGATGAAAGGGGACGAACATAAATTATTGGGTATCTTTTCAATATTAGGCCTCTGTCCGACCAAATGGTAAATATTCAAAAATGGGCTTATTGTCACAATATCGTATACGAGAGAATAATCTGGAAAAAGATCAAAAAATAGAAATATTCTATATTTCACATTGAATGCCGAATAGTCGGGAGAATACTCAGATTTCGAATCTCTGTTGAACAGACATAAGGAGGAGTCCTCCTTAGCTCTCTACTAAGAGAATTCAAACAGAGTGAAAGGCTCGAAATAGCTGTATAACAAAGTTATACAGATAGTTCGATATTTATTTTCTCCAAAAAGGGGATGGTTGGAAGGCAGCACAAGGAGGAAAACAGTCCCCCAAGTCTCCCTTCAGTTTCACCCCTTCGACCTTCGGTTTTCAACCGCAAGATCTAGA
>JAAAKG020133505.1:0-14145 GCA_010014905.2 Druon quercuslanigerum
CTCCCTTTTGAGTCTTGTAGTAATTCTTCTTGTGATTAAGTATGACCAACCCCTTTTGATTGTCGATTAATTAGGACCAGTCCCTTTTGATTATCATAATAATTTCTCCCTTGATTCAATTATGACTACCGCTTTGATTCATGTCGAGGTTTGATTACCCCTTTGTGAATAATTAAGTATAACTACCCCCTTTTTGATTGTCGATTGAGTATGACCACACCCTTTTGATTTTTTAAAAATAATTTCTCTCTTGATTCAATTATGACTACCCTTTTTGATTCAGGTCGAGTTTTGATTACCCTTTGTGATCGATTAAGTAAGACCACCCCCTTTTGATCATCGATTATTCACTTTTGCTGTCGATTACCCCTTTCGAATAATCGTTTATTTTATTGAGCTATGACTACCCCTTCATATTTTAACTAACCCCTTAGTTCAATTGTAAACATTTCTTTCGTCAAGTTATTATTTCCCTTTTTATATGGGACCCATTCTGTAATCATAACCCCCTGCGTTTGAGATTTACCCATTCGTCGGGTTATTACCCCTCTGTTTTGGGATATGTAAACCCCGTAGCATGATCAGGTTTATTTAGGAATTGCGTAACCTCTAGGATTAAGGTTATAGACTTATGTTAGTACAGTCCCGTGGAGTGAGCCAACGGAAGAGCCTAATCTTATGGATTAGTTATTTTAAGATAAATGTTTAGAGTTAATCAAACCCTGTATAATCAAAGAGCAAGTAGAATTCAGGATAGGAATGTTTTTAGTTTAAGATAATAGATGTGATCGAAGTACACAGCTTGTAATTCGTTCCAAATAAATTGTTTGACAATTTTGTTTTTATGTTAATAATGGGCTGTTCAATTTCTATTTAGAGTGAGGGATTCCTTCACTTTCGCAATCGACCACCCCCTCTACCATTATCCAGATTACCGGGGCTGGGCTAGTAACCTTTGTTGCGTTTTGAGATTTGGGGTTGAACCTCGTGATTTTGCTGTAGATTTTTCTTGAGTGTTGCGTTTTGAGATATGGTTTTAAGTGGCTACGTAAAGCCTGGCGCCCAACATACCCATTTAAGAGTTTTCGTTTGAGATTAAGACCTCGTAAGTGCAGTACCGAAGGTAGGTGTTGATTTTATTTAATTGAATAAAATAACATTTTTCTTACAAGGATTACACGAACTCTTGTGATTAGATAAGATTCACAAAAAACAGTATATGCAGGTAGCATCCATTTTTCGAATGTCATTTGTTGGATCGTTTAGTGGTGGTTTGGTTCTCGCTTTGTAGTAAATTTTTGTATTTAGTGTTTAAAAATTAAAAATACAGCCGCTTTAAAATTAGAATTTTAAATTTACTTTCTAAAATTTTTTTAAAATTCTGTTTAGATTTGTTTGGTAGTAGTTTCTGAGTGTACTTCAATTTTTGATATGGATCAAAAATACTTTTCGAATTTGTTTTTTCGTCGTTTGGTGGTCGTTTGGTAATGTTTTTTACGTTAAGTGGTAAGTATTAAAAAAACTGCATTTAATAGTTTTAAAAATTTTTTTGGGATCGTTTGATGGTGTTTTTTTGTGTTTTTTTTTGTATTTAGTGGCAACATTAACAAAAACTACAGCAGCTTCAGAATCAATGTGTAAACTTTAATTTTTAAATTTTCACAAAAATTCTTTTCAGACATGTTTGGTGGCAGTTTTTGAGTCGTTAGGTTGGTGGTCATTTAAACATATTGTGAACAATTAGTTCACAACGCTTTTTTCTTCGGTTTTACGATCAAGTTGGTTGGTGATCATTTGGTGGTCCATTTTTTTGTTTTGTATTCAAAATTATAAAAATTATGTTATTTGCAATGCGGAATGTTAACTGCAACTTGCGGTTCACTTTTAATATTTAAAAAAAAATTTTCTTTGGATTTTTCGGTGCTCGTTTCTGTCGTTTTTTTTGTGCTTGGTAGTGAAAAATACAAAAATCAGTATTTTTACAAACAGGGCCTAAGCTTCGCTTTTTGATATTTTTGAAAAATTCTTTTTGGAATCGTGTAGTCGTAAAAATGTCAAAATCAGCACCATTTTTAAACTGAAGTGAAAATTTCACCCTGTACTAAACTTCTGATATTTTTCCAAAAAAAATATGCCATCGTTTGATGATCATTTAGCGGCAAATTTTTTGCTTAAGTGGTTTAAATTACAAAAACTACTACAGATTTAAAACCAGGGTATAAAATTTATTTTTGAAATTAAAAAAAAATTTGATTTGTTTTGTGGTGCTTTTTACTTTATGTGGTCAAAATAACAAAAAGTACACAAAATTCATAGTGCAGTGATATCTTCTCGTAGCAGTCCACTTTCCATTACATAAAAAAAAAATATTTTTTGTAATCGTTTGCTTGTAGTTTGGCTGTCATTTGATCGTGAAGTTTGGTGTTTAGATTGGATTGCTAACTTCATGCTGCACTTAATTTTTGATATTTTTCCAAAAAATTTTTTGTGACCGTTTAGTAGTCGTTTGATGAGTGTTCGTTTGTTGATAATTTTGAATTTTTGGTGACAAAAATTCTAAAAACTAAAGCATCTTTAAAATCAGGAAGTACAATTTACTTTTTGATATTATTAAAAAATATTTTTAGGAATAAAAAATTAAGTACAAAATTGTCCAAATGAAAACAATGCACACATCGCTAAAAATAGTTGAATGTTTTAATAAGTTTTTTCATAATTTAGTTCACATTTGAACGGAAAACTGCAAAAAAAAAGGAAGCCCCGCGAAGACAGTGATAAACAAATAAAAATTTTGAACATTTTTAGCTTATTGCTATTGTAAAAAGGAAATAAAACGAAATGATTGTCGTGAAAATATGATTATAAAGTACACTTAAAAATTTTGCAAAAACTAATTACGAACTCGTTACTCATTTGCAAAAATTAATCTATAAAGTACCCACAAAGGGCGTAAACATATTATATAGATCACAAACCATTTTTTAGTAAAATTTTATTTAAGCTATCATGACATATTTAATTTGTTATTTTCGTTTTTCAGAGAATCTTAAGAAGACGAAGCTTAATTTATTTCTTTTTGGCTGCCTCGATCATGCGATCTATAAAAGATATTGTCATTACCTTTTAAAATTGTGAAGGTTGTCTTGGACTACTTTTTTAAATCTGGCTAAACAATTAGGTGAGGTGCATAAGATAACAGTATATATAGCAACCATTTTAAGAGAGTCGTTGTAGATTAAAAAAAAGAATGATGAATATTTCCGTTCTTCTTCTACTTACCTTCCTGGAATTTATTTATCTCAAAGGTAATTATACTATAACTTTGTATTTATTATTCACAATCAAATTTTCTTGGCGTACAATAAAGGGAAAGTAAATAATATTGCAACAATTCTAGACGCACAGACAATGAATTCTATCATGTCAAACTTATATTTAAGGTCACGGAATTATTCTTATGCTCTAAAGAAATATTTCTTTAAATCTGCCAAAAATATTTACTTGAGAAGAAATTTTTGTTTGGAGGTTTAAGAAAATATAAAAGGATTCCATAAAGCAGCCTAATAGACATAACCTTAAAAAAACAATTCAATTTCTTCCCTCAGAATCACATGCGATGGACAACACCTTACGTCTGATTTTAACGAACAACCTTAAACTGCATGGAACTTTCGGACGAATGTACGAAGACAGAGTAATACCTCTTGGGTTTACCATCCCAGTTCCTCATTGGATGCAAGCTCGGCCATCGAGAGTCACCTACTTAAAGTGTTTTATACATGATCCTTCGGGACAATATTTGGAAGGCAGTATAAATATCGAGGATGCAAATCATCGACGAAGTGCTCCCAATGATGTTCCAGATACCGCTGAAATAGTATTCACGGTTCAATTGTGGGAAACTGAACATTTCCATCTTTGGTCGCGACCAATTGTAAATAAATCATGGTTTAGAAAAAAGAAGAAGATAATTCCTCCTCCAATAATATCTTGGATCTATATAATGATGCTGAATGGTGATATATATGCATCATCGATCAAATTCAACAGAACTGTACCACGAGATGAACCAGTCGTGGGTCATCCCATTGCCACGGGACCCCTCGAACCACCACATTTTCGTCGTGGAGGAGACGTTCTTGATGGAATTGCTCCTGGCATTAAGTTAAACCATGCAATCGTTCCGGGTCGAGTCGTTCGATTTGCAATGCTTACATAGTTTTGATTGTAATGTTTTAATATTATTTACTAAAAGTTGTGCTTATTTTCTTTGTCTTTAAATTCATTAGTTAATTCCTTCATTTATGTTTATTTAAGTTTTTTGTGAACAACCCTGTTTTCTATATACTACTAATAAACATCATGGACTTATGCACATTTAATTAAGTTAACAAATAAACCTGTCATTTGAAAATATTCAAGTGTTATTTATTCCTATGATTTTGAACCAAGTATGATATTTACGTGATAAAGAAGGTTTGGAATAGGATTGGTTGTTAAAACTCTCACCGCTGTACTTATCGACACTCAAAGAATCGATGACTTCCTGAAATATTTCTTCCAATTTATAAATTCTTCTGATGCCTATTTTTCGAGAGAGCGTGGCCTAGATGTCTGTCAAGTCACTTGTTCTTCATTCAAAGTAGGCTGTTATTGTTGTTAGTGCTGATACTGTTATCTCTAAAGGTAAAGCAGATAAGGACATTTTTTAGAGTTGACAATGACATCAGTAGTCTTTCTCCTCCCGCTCTATTTATATTTTTATCTAAGACACCGGTATGAAGATTTGACTTTGAAATCTCGCAATCATTTTTCTTGCAAACCTGATTGGATTTTTCAGACGCTATTGATTGTGAAGTTTTACGATAAAAGCTACGCCACGTCCTTTTAAACGCTTTTTTCTATAGCCATGTCCTTGAAGTTAGCACTCCAAGTATATATAATTTGATTTTTTTACTTAAATAGTTTGGTTGTCGTTTCTTTTGTTGCTTGGTTGGTAGTCAAAATTACATTTAAAACACTATTTTAAAAATAAAGTGTCAACGACAAACTATACTCCACGTTTTAATATTTGTCTGATACCAATTTGGAATTCGTTTGGTGGTTATTTTTGTGTTAAGTGGTTGAAATTACAAACACTACAGCAGTTTCGAAATCAGGGTATAAACTTCACTTTTTGAAATTTCGCAAGAACAAAATTTTTAGGATTTGTTTGTTTGCAGTTTAGTGGTATTTTTTCGCTTGGTGCTCAAAATTACGAAAAAAATACCATTTTAATAGTGGAATGCTATATTCACTCTGCACTTCACTTTTTGATATTGTTTAAAAATACATTTTGGGATTGTTTGGTAGTTAATTTTTCTCGGCTAATTGTCGTTTTGAGATCGTTTAGTGGCGAATCTTTGTGTTCAATCTTTAAAAATACAAAGACTACAGAAGTTTGAACATTAAGGTGTAAAATTTATTTTTTGAAATTCTCTAAACATTCTTATTGAAATCAGTTAGTGGTCGCTTGGTGGTGATTTAGTGGTGTTTTCTGCCGTTTGGTGGCAAACAATCCAAAAACTACACCTTTTTCAAGAACCTTTTGGTATCCTTCAATTGTCGTTTCTTGGTCATTTGATAGAGAGTTACTGGTCGTTTGGAGAAAATTATGGTAGCTAGTGTTAAAAATTACAAATACTTTAGAAGTTTCGAAATCCGGGTGTAGACCCTCCTTATTGATATTTTTTTAAAATTTTTTATGCATTCCTGTGGTAGTTATTTGTTGATGTTTTTAAATTTGTTGATAAAAATTACAAAGCCTACACCATTTTCAAAAAAGGTATTAGATTTGTGTAAAATTTGGCCCCCACGGTTTTTGTCAAATGTCCACGTTTAGAGACCCCCTGTACCCAAAAAACAGGTTTTTACAAATGTATTTTTCTGTCTCTATGTCTGTATGTATGTCTGTCTAGAAGCACGATAACTTTCGAAAAAATAAAATTAGTGTCTCAAATTGAAGGTCAAGTTCGTCATCCAGCTAGATTGGATAAAAATTCATTTGTGAGCACATTTTGAAAATTCTTGAGACCACTTTTTTTCAAGATCAATCAATGACTTTATTCGATGAACAAAATTACCGGATTCATAGCAGTTTCAAAATCCAAAGAAACAAACTAATATGAACATTTTAATCCAAAAGACCACGATATCAAAAAAAGTTAAGAGGGCAAAACGTTGGATTTGAGAGCCCTGCAAGGTTATTTTAATAACTTTTTGAACTTTTGCGAAAAATTGAAAATTTAAATTTTCATCGCAAAAAAATAATAAAAAATAAAGTATTCCATTTTGAAGTCAAAATATTGAAGATACGAAAAAAGATGCATAAAGAAAAAATATGCAGCCATAAAAGATCTACAAATTTGTTATAAATAACTTTTTATAGGTCGTGTAATTTTTGTTTTATTTGTAGAAAACGAGATTAACAATTTTTTTAAAATCTTCAAAACTATAGCATTTTCAAAGTCCAAAAAAAATTAGCATTATCAGCGAAACAACGCAAGATACTGAAAGGAGTCAATACATGAGAAATGTTTTTTTACATCCTACAAGATTGTCGTAAAGACTTTTTGAATTTTGTTAAAAAGTTGAAAATTTACACTTTTATTTCACAAAAAATAATCAAAAATTCCATTTTACGGCCAAACTGCAAGAGACGACAAATGGTTATTCAACAACAATTGTGCACTCAGAGACAATCTATAAAATTTTTTCAAACGAATTTTTGATAGCTTATGTAGTTTTTGTTTTATTCTTAAAAAATTACAAAAGCAGTGAAAAAAATATGCTCGATGAATGGGCACCATCTCATCCAAACTTTGCTTATTTAATTTCTTTTTCATCTCGTGTATGTTTTTTCAAAATATTTTATTTTTTTATGTTCACGATACTATTCCTTACGATCAAAACATTGAAAAACTATCAAAAAAACATTGTTTATAGCAAATTAATTAATTTTTACTATATTAAAGCCACAAAAACAATTTTAAAACTTTGTAAAATTTTTTTTAAAGATTTCTGATGACGAAAATATTTTAAAACATTGTAAAGTTTTGAATACAAGTTTATGGCTTTTGGAGAATTTTTTTAAGCATTTCGCATGATTTCGTCTAAAAAAGAAGAACTTTTGTTTATTAAAAGCCACTAAATCTGTTGCAAAATAAGATAAAAATGATAAAAATAATAATTACAATATTAGCACTGGGACAAAATTATTTATGAAATAATTATTTAATTTTTCCTTTTTATTTGTAAACAATAAGAGTGACCTGTACTTCCGTTTTCATATTAACGGTCAGCCTTTATTTTGTTGGTGATAATTATATAATATTCATAATTTGTAATATATTTTAAACTCACCGAAAATAAAAGTTAATGGATTTGATCTTTTTCTATCCCAATTTCTTTAAAGTCTTTTAAAATATTGTAAAATTCCAACAGATTACATGGAATCTTGTAGCATTTTCTGATATGCTACAAAATTATTTACAATGACTAGAGGGCGTCTAAAATTCCATAAAAACATTAAGAATATCGAAAAACTTAAAAAATTCTTTGAAATCTTTTACATTATCTTAAAAAAATGTTAATCGTTTAAAACCTACTGAAATCATTTAAAATCCTTTGAAACTTTCTAAAGCTACTAAATTTCACGAATTACCCTAAGATCTTTAAAATACTGTCGGTCTGCCAAAAATTTCATAAAAAAATGGTTAACACTTACATTTTTGGTTTATTTTTCGTGAAAGTAAAGTGACGCAAGTAAAAGTGATCTTTTAATTTCAAAAAGAAATTTCCCTCGAATCAAGAAACTATCGTCAGCCTGCGTGGTGAAGCGCAAAATGCGGAAACCTACGTGAATATATATTTATTTAACATGTCTTTACTTCTTTTAAAGAATAATTTATTAGTGAAATTTTTTTCAAGCTCTCGTGACATCTTTTTGCTCTTGTTTGTCAGGTGAACTTATAAGATGAGAACGCTAAATTTAATTTTTGTTTTCGCTGCCTCGACCAGGAAATCTTTAAAACATATTGGCATTACCTTTACAATTTGAGAAGGTTATCTTGGCCTACCTTTTTAAATGAGGCAAAACCGGAAACTTATACATCTTAAAATAACAATCTGTCTTATTAGACTACTGTATTTTTTAGGAATAAACAAACTCTTTTCATCAGGTAAGTTTCATAAGAAGACAATATTTATAGCAAACATTTTTTGAGAGTCACTGCAGATGAAAAAAACAATGAAGACTATTTCGGTGCTTCTGCTAGCCATGTTCCTAGAATTTATTTTTTTTTAAAGTTTTAAAATCTGGGGGAAAAATTCACATGTCGAAATTTTTCTAAAATTCTTTTTCGAATCGTTTGTTGCTCGGTCGGTAGTCAACATTACATTCGAAGCATTATTTTAAAAATGAAGTGTTAACGACAAACTATACTCCACGTTTTGATATTGTTTTAATACAAATTTTGTGTTCGTTTGGTGGTGAATTTTTGTGTTACGTAAACTTCACTTTTTGACATTTTTTAACGAAAAAACTTTTGGGATTCGTTTAGTTGTCGTTTAGTGGTACTTTTTTCGTTTGGTGCTCAAAATTACAAAAACAATACTATGTCAAGAGTGTAGTGCTATCTTCACGCTGTACACAAATTTTGATATTATTCAAAAATACGTTTTGGATTGCTTTATGGTTATTTATTTGTCGGCTGGTGGTAGTTTGGAGGCCTTTGGAGGTTGCTATAAATATTGTTTTCTTATGAAACTTACCAGATGAAAAGAGGTTTTTTCTGACGTTTCGTAGCCAGCATTACAAAAAATATATCCTTTTCAAAAAGTAGTACTAAATGCACGCTGCACTAAAATTTTTCATATTTAAAGAAAAACGATTTTTGGGGTTCTTTCATTGTCGTTTCGTGGTCATGTGATGGCAGGTTAGTTGTCGTTGCGAGACAAATTTTATTATTTAGAGTTCAAAATTACAAAAACTTTAGGAGTTTCCAATGCGGGTGTACACTCTTCTTTTCTCTTTTTTTAAAAAACTCTTTTTGCATTTCATTAGTGGTTATTTGTAGATGTTTGTTTCGTTTGTTATAGAAAATTAAAAATTCTGCAAAATTTTCAAAGTAGAGTGGTATCTTGACGCTGCACTCTACTTTTTTATATTGATAAAAAATACTTTTTGGCATCGTTTGGTGGTCGTTTCTTTGTGTTTCTTACGTTAAGCCATAAACTTTACAAAAATACACCATGCTCAAAATTTAGTACTAACTTTACTTTATATTCCAAGCTTGATATTTTTCCAAAAAGCTATTTGAAACCGTTTGGTGGTGTTTTCCTACGTCTTGTGATAAGAATTACTAAAGCTACATTATTTTAAAAGAAGAGTGCTAACTTGAAGCTGCAGTCCAAATTTTGATATTTATTGAAAATTCTCTGTCGAATCGTTTAATGGTTTTTTTGTTGTTGTTTTTTTTGTGTTTGGGGACCAGGGGACCCATTTGTAAACCGCTGTTGTTATTTTTTATTTCCATGGAACCATTCCAAGTCAAGTCATTTGCCGTCCACAGCAGCCATACTTTTGATAGTATGGTGGAAATATTGATTAGAAAAAGTTTTGTTTATTTGCTTTGTTTTCAAATTATCTACTTATTCCTTTTCTTTTTAATTCATTCAGTATTTTGTGAGTGCTCCTGTTTTCTATATATTACTTATCTACAATTTTGGGATTACTTTAAACGAGGATGTTTTTTTAAAACTCTACGCTGTAATTATTGACACACTTCGGAATATAAAAAATTCATATCATTAAAATTAACAACTCTTTTTACACAACGTGGATTTTTTTAGTTGCCTATTAACAATAACTTAATTTTTTTCTTTACGAAACATATTAGCGCAGACCACTACAGTAACACAATCTTTACTCTTCTTCCTACCATGACAGTTGTCTTCTTTGAATTACAAAGTCCTATCGGGTTGACATTAGCAACAAAGGCCAGTTTTGTCTGCATTGAAAATATCCCCTTTTGCATAAAGAGCTAGCAAATCTGGCAAAATGTCACTGAGGAACTTTTAACAGCCTTCCTTCGGAACAGAAGCACTCTCGCCACCTAATGTCCTATATACGATTCCATTCCGATTCTTGGACTTATCTAGCCACCCAGAGCTAGCTTTAAAATTCTCGTATTCTAATTAGGTTGGGAAAAATTCATCAGTTTCTTGGACAATAGGACCAGATAAAAGAATATTCGGGTTTCGAGCAGATTTCATCCTTTCCACTATCGATGTTTCGATAGTGGAAAGGATTAAGCTTGGGATTTAAAAGCAAGATAATCGCGGGAGCTGTCCCTTTAGTTTCATGAATATGCTTCTTCCAACTGCTATGTTCATGAAATTTTACCTCTAGGTCTATAGTGAAAGCTCTTAATGTGTCCCCTAAGGGTTCACATTTTTTCTTTCACCTTCTTCCTATTCCTTAACACACCTCCCACACCCGTTTTTGGTGGTGGGAGGGGGACCTACAGTTTAAGGTGGGTTCCGAACCATCAAGAGCAACCAGCCTAAAGTACTTAGAGAACCTTTTTCTCTAGAGATACCGATCCCACGACTTTCCGGAGATGAACAACTCCCTTGCTAGGCTAGTGTTCACCACATGCGGAACCGAGGCTCTTCCAGAGTGCGAGGCGGGGATCGAACCCGCAAGCCGACAGAGTGGGTCCAAAGCCTGCGCTTTAGCCCCCACGACCATCATCCCACTTTATTTTAGTGGAACTATGTTGCCAGACTTTCTGACTAAAAAAGAATTCACTCTGACTTTGCTACATAATTTTTACTCTACAAACGTTAGCATATGCCTCAATGATTTCAAGATCTTTAGCAAGAAGTTTTAAGATTTTCAAAACTGATCAAGAAGAAGTAAATAGCGCTGTGTCGTCTGTGCACGATCCAATTGTAACTTCAAGGACCTCAGAGATGTCGTTAACGTAAATAATAAAGAACACGGATGCTAAAATGCTGCATTGGGGCACACCCACTAAGATGAGTTTCTCTTTTAAAAGCGTCTGGCCTATTTTGACTGATCATTTTCTGTTGGAGAGATAAGAATGTATGAAATGGATAAGCTCTCTTGGGAAACTGTAAGTTATTATTTTTCCAAGCATTCGTACATGTCAGGCACTATCAAAGGCTTTTTCTACATCCAGGAAAACAGCTCCAGTATGTTTGTTTTAATTAAAGTTTAAGCTTATAGCTTCGGTAACCGTAAACATCATCTGCAAAATAGAGTGACCTTTTCTAAAGCCGTATTGTTCCGATTTAAGGATATTGTTTTCCTCGAGTTGATAGTTTATGGGAGTATTATTTTTTTTTAAATATTGCTCATTGGATTAAAAAGACTAATGGGCCTGTAGCTGATTCAAAGATATGAATCCTTGCCTTTTTCCTGAAAAACTGAACTATGAGTTATTTTCGATGAACTAAGAAAGTAGCTTAGTTAAATAAAAGCATTAAAGATAGTGGCTAAAAGAGCGAGACACGAAACCGGAAGTTTTTTGACGACTAAGTTTGAAGTTGTATCAGGGCCAGATGCTTCATTGTTTTTAGTAGTGTAAATTTGTTTTGTTAGTTCCTTAAAGGTTATTTTCCTAAAGTTATCACTAATTGGGATTTTAAGCAAATTGGAGAAAATTTTTTCACATTCAGCAATGTGTTGAGGGTGAGATGGTTCGTCATATGAAGCAAAGTTACTTCCATAATTTTCCGCTAGGAGATTTGCTTTATTGGTAGGGGAAGTGCAAACTTTTGAACTGGATTTTTGAGTGGGGAAATAATAGTTCCTAAGTTTCATAGAGCGACATCAGTTAAAGATGTTTCAATATTATATAATAATAGAAGAAAATTGTTATAGAAAAATTATTTTTTGAAAGAATTTTTTTATTTCATGGTCGTGGCAATGGTATCTCTAGAGAGCAAGGTTCTCTAAGTACTTGAGGCTGTTGCTATTGGTGATGCGGAACCCACCTTAAACTGTAGGTCCTTCTCCCACCACCTAGTAAGTATGTAGGGGGTGTTTACGATAAAAATATAAACCCTTGGGCGACACATTAAAAGCTTCCATACAGAAAAATGCGTTTTTTCGATGTCAAACTTCATAATTTTTTGATTAGTCATGCAGTTTTTTGAAACATATATAATCAACCAATGCACCATTCAGACACTTGACAGCAGAAAAATTCATTATTTTTAATGCCAGTCCTTCCAGTTGGAAAATTAATATTAATTTCAGGGTCATTCATAATTAGCACCATCATTTTTCTGTACTCTTAAAAAAAATGTTTAATTTTTGTTTTTTAGGAAAATTTTTATCTATTTTAAAATTGCATTTAGAACATTTTATGGTGGGTTTCCAAATCTAATTTAAATTTTCTCATTTTTTCTGTTTAATTTAATAATTTGTTACAAAAAAAACATAGGAATGTAATATTTTAATAGATTTTGCAGCCCAGATGGCTGGTTCTCCAAGTAAGAGAAATTAGGTGATTTTTTCACGAAAGCAAACAAATAAATTCTTTCAGATAAAATAACTTTTTGTTGCAAAACGGAATTTGGTAACCAAACAAACAAAATTTTTTTTAAACCATTCAAATCATTATCAATCCCGAAGGACGAGTTTTTTATTGGAAAATGTATTTCCAAGAAAATAGTAAAATTTAAAAAAACTTACATACATAAAGCAAGGACTTCAACGTTTTACCACGGTAATTGATTTTTTAAAGAAGGCAATTAATTTTCGATAAAAAATGAAACAAAATAAGATAATAATTATAAATCAAAATTTGTCGAATTTATTTATGAAGAAAAATATTTAAAAAGGAGTTCAACTTTCAACCAGAAAATAGCTTAGAGTTAAGATACATACAAAACTTTTTTTGAAAGTAATGAAAATTAAAAACTAACATGTCGAATTTTTAAGCCCTATAGCTACATGTAAATGAAGAAAGATTACTTTGTAACTAAAAATGGAATAGTTTAATTAGCACCACTAAAATGATTTTTTTTATTAACAAAAAATTGTAAAACTAATTACATTTTCAGTAACATAATCAATTTTAAATTAAGAAAAGGTTTTCCAAGAAATAGTTAAATTTTCAGCCAAAGACATAAGCCTTCCATAAAACAAATTCTAAACACGGTAGTTCAAATTTGACCAAAGTAGTTGATTTTTTAATTACACAAGATTAATTTTTAACAAAACAGTTAAATTTTCACTAAAAAGATGAAACAGGAATTTTTCATCCAAAAAGACGAATTTTTAATAAAACAGGATGACCTCTTAACGAAATTGTTTAATATTCTGTACAAAATAGTTGAATTTTTATGCAAGAGAGAAGAAATTTGTATTAAAGCAAATGAATTTTTGTTAAAGAACGACAAACTTATTTAGTTAAAATGTTAACAAAACAGTAGAATTTTCAACGAGAAAATATAAATTTTTAATAAATTGGTTTAATTATCAGCCCAACAGCTACATTTTTATCCAATAAAGGAAGAACAGATAAATTTTCAGTTTGAAAAAAATTTGTGGCGTTAAATTCTCAAGATTACCAGAATATTGAATTAAAACAAAAAGTAAATTTTTCACAAAATATTTTAATTTAAAGAAAAAACAGAAGAATTTTTAAACCAACAGTATGACTTTTAAACAAAATTGTTGAATTTTCAACCAGTTACAGTTTTATTCAAGAAATATGAAATTTCTTCTCAAACCGATGAATTAAACAAAACTTTAAAAAAATATAAAAATTTGAATCCAAAGAAGATTTTACTTTATTGTCGAACAACCAAATAAGATCAACCAAAATCAGATAATAACATCAAAAAAAGAGGTTCCACATAAAAAAGATTACAGTTGAAATAATAAAATTTATAATTAAAAAGATAATCTTTAGAAAAAAGATTGTGCGAATTTACAAAAATTAAGTACAGAAGTGCAGAAAAACCCTCCCCCTACTGTAACAAATCGTAACAAATATTCTCGACGCCCCCCCCCCCCCCCCCCCCCCCCCCCCCCCCCACCACTCACGCCCCACACACCACCCCACC